>JAYXIM010013747.1:0-26548 GCA_037575425.1 Anastrepha fraterculus | reverse complement strand
TGCACGAAATGAGGTTCTAACCAGTTGATTGCATTCGAAAACATAGAAGATTTTGTTCAGAACTAGTAAGTTTGATTTCAGGCAATGTTCTCTATTTTGTCCAACATAGAAAATTTCTAGGTATGCAGTTTTATAGCTCTTTAAATTTTAGTATAATAAAGTGGCGGCCGCCGTAGCCGAATGGGTTGGTGCGTGATTACCATTCGGAATTCACCGAGAGGTCGTTCGTTCGAATCTCGGTGAAAGCAAAATTAATAAAAACATTTTTCTAATAGCGGTCGCCCCTCGGCAGGCAATGGCAAACCTCCGAGTGTATTTCTGCCATGAAAAAGCTCCTCATAAAAATATCTGCCGTTCGGAGTCGGTTTGAAACTGTAGGTCCCTCCATTTGTGGAACAACATCAAGACGCACACCACAAATAGGAGGAGGAGCTCGGCCAAACACCTAACAGAAGTGTACGCGCCAATTATTTATTTATTTATTTTTTTTTTAAGTGTAAGTTTGAATTCGCTCAATAATCGCATTGATTTTTGGGAATTTTTTTTTGCAAACGATGTCGAGAACTTTCCTCCACATAAATCATATTTCTGGAAGCCTTTTACGAGTGGATTTTAAATTAATCGACCCTATTTTTGGGTTATATAACAAAGTCCGCGACTCACTGAAATCCCCAAGGAAGCTCCAGGCGAGAAAGACCTGCCAACGCCTGAGGACGACTGCTGGAGTCAGAAACCCGTGCCATGCGCCTTAGCTGGAATGAAGTTGAGGGATTGGCACAAAACATACCCGATTGGAAGAAATTCGTTATGGTCCTATGATCCCACTGGGAACTCCAGGAATAGATGATGATTTTCAAGTTATGTTAAGCCGAATGGAAGTAATACGTTGTGTCAGTTTAAAGTCGCTCAATAAATGTATTGATTTTTGAGAAATTTTTTTCGCAAACGATGTTGAGAATTTTCTTCCATAGAAAGCAAATGTTCGGGGGATTTAAAATTAATTGACTCTATTTTCATGTTATATAACGAATGCCGCGACTAATGGATATCTCCAAGGAAGTGCCAGGCGAGGAAGACCTGCAAACACCTGGGGACGACTGTTGGAGTTTGAATCCCGTGGCATGCGACTTAGCTAAGTTAAGGGATTGGCGTAAAACAGGCCCAAATGGAAGAAATTCGTTATGGCTTTTTGCTGTCAAACACCTGGGGACGACTGTTGGAGTTGATGATGATTTTGAAGTTACGTTAACTTTCGACTTGTGCTTTAAAAATATATGAATGATTTTAGTTTAGTCTGTATTTTCCGACTTTGATAGAAATTAGTGCAAGGAAAATAAACGATTTTGAACTTTCTCTTCTACGTTAGGCAGAAAATTCTTCGAAAATCTGCCATGTTGTATGTAGATATGTAAATATGAATCAAGAGCGGTCGGTGTATATTCCGAGCATCTGGGGATCTCCTTCAGTTTTCGGCTTCCCGACTACTGTAGTGTCTTTCAGGCTGACCTGATGGCAATAATGAAAGCCGTGACACTGGTACAGTGTGATAAGATACTTGAAGATGATATCTACATTTTCACTGATAGCCAGGCGGCGATAAAATAACTCACAAAACAGTCGACAATCTCTAAGGTGGCCATGAAATGACGTGCATCTCTTAACGAGTTGGCTGAGTCATTTCACTTAATCATAACATGGATTCCTGGCTATTGCGACATTGAGCGGAACTGCAAAGCCGATGAACTACCAAAAATCGGTACCAAATTGACGGATGAGTACCTTGACAATGATATAGGTAAATCCTTGCTAACATGTAAACTACGTATCCGCGAGGAAATTGTAAGAACAGCGAATGCAATATGGCGTAATGAAACGCACGGAACTTCTACTAAGAAAGGGTAAGCACAGTCTTAACATACTGATTCCAGTTATTACGGGGCACTGCCTAATCGATAGGCACGCCCAGAGAATGTGTGTGCAAACACATGACTTCTGCAGAAGTTGTCTAGATGAGGAAGAGGAAGAGACGATCCTGCACCTTTTGCGTCAATGTCCTGCTCTATCCAGACGTAGACTCGCCATTTTGGGAGGGCAATTCTTTAATGAATTAGAAGATCTCGACTCTGTCGAAGGATCTTACGAAATTTTTGAAAAGTACACATTGGTTTTAGGAGGGATAAGGGCTAGTTCCCCACGCGGCATCACAATGGGACGTGATCTCATGAGTGTGGCCTACAGTGGACAACCGCTTCAACTTAACCTAACCTAACCTATATATGAATCAAAGTTGTATTTAAATTTCATCTACACTCAAACTGCTTTTAAGTGACTTTGAACACTTTTAAAGTGCACTTTAAAGGAAGGCATAATTTATTGGCTTGATTAATAAAATTAACTTTATTGATCAGTTGCGAAAGCGGCCGGTGGAATTTCTAAGTAAAAGTATTATATTTAAATATGATATTTAATTATCAAGGAACTCTAACTGCACAATAGAAAAAATAAAATAGATATGACGAGTTACAGATAAATTTTTAATTATCTTTAAATCGAACCTAGTATCTGCTGAATGTCACGCTAAAAGATTCTACTTAGCAGTGGCATCAAGTGGCCGTTTAATTTTTTCTTTCCACAAAACTCATTTTACTGATCTGTTCAGATTAGAAACCGTGTAGGAGAAACTCTTCTTAAACTAGTTCGAATTACTGCAGGGTTGTGTGACACATATTTTTTGTTGCTTTAACACATTTCGTATTCTCGCAGATTTCGGTAGAATTTTCTAGTTCTAACACTTGACAATTTCTTGTAATTGGTAATGCATTCCAAATTTCTTGATGTCTGTATTCTACATACATATATTTGTTTTGCTTGCTACCTAAAGTTCTGCTTAAAAACACAAAAAACAAATAAGAATAATAATTTACTATTAATATTTGCTTGTCAATATTTTAATTAACAGCATGCGATTTATGCAAATGGACTACCAACATTTGTGGGCACTAAGAAAGTTAGCTTACCCCACATTTGCGGCAGAGCACAAAGCACTTTCGTAGCAGTTCGACAGCTTGATAAATTAGGAATACATCATTGGTTTTTTTTTTGGAATACGTAAAATGTTGACGAATTAACACCTACTTTAATTTCATACGCCGATGATATTGTCTTAGCAATCTCGGGTAAACACCTTCCAACAATGTGTCATCTTCAATAAAGATCTCTCAACAGACTACCTCTTTGGTATACAAGTCGAGGACTAGAAGTAAAACGGAACTGATACTGTTTAGCGGGAGACATAAGACAGCTCCTCTTAAACAAATATCCTTTGGGGAAAATCCCTTAGAGTAAGAGAAACGGCTAAATACGGCTCGTATATAGGCCTTGTACTGGATAGGAAGCTAAATTGGAGGCGCACAGTTGCAGATGGTGTACGCAAAGCAAAGACGATGTTGTACTGCTGCAGAAGGCTAATTGAGCAAAAATGAGGCAGTAGTTAAGCCAATACTCTACCATAGTATTGTAGTAAGGTATAATGCCCCTGAGAAGGGTGTTAAAATTAAAAGTGTTGACAAGGTTCAAAGAGTCGCATCTGTTCTGTTGTTGTTGTAGCAGTATAAACATTCCCCATACTTACATACGGGGAATGTTGCTGGAGTGACAGTCCTTGGCCGGAAATAAATCCGGGTCATTTCGGTAACGTAGAACCGACTGTCGTGGAAACGTTGCATCTGTTCTCGTGGACAGTACAAAGTCAGCCGCACCTTCTCCCGGTAGATCTGCAGGCAAGATATATCGCGCGTAGTGTGGCAATAAGGTTGAATGCTCTAAGTAAGTGGTTACGGCCACGGTTAAATCCAAGCTGGCATTTCGGAGCTTCGCAGCCTGATGGTTTAAGCACTCCCAGCATTACAACATTCACGACCTTCCTACCCTCAAGGGAAGACTAGGAACGTTACGATGTGAGTGAGAAAAAGTCCATCAATTTATACACTGATGGCTCAAAGTTTGAGGGAGAGTTGGCGGAGGTGTATATTTTGTACATCTGGGAATCTTTTAGTTTTCGGTTTCGTAATAATAATATAATATTATATCTGAGGCTGAACTGATGGCAATAATAAAAGCCGTGAGTCTGGTACAGTATGATGAAGATGATATCTACGTTTTCACTGTCAATTAGTCAAGCGGCGATAAAATCTCTCACAAAGTAGTCGATAACTTCCAAGGTAGCCATGAAATGCAACACATCTCTTAACGAAATGGCAGATTCATTTCACCTAAAGGTAACATGGGTTCCTGGCTATTGTGACATTTAGGGCAACTGCAAGGCCTATGAACTAGCGAGACTCATCACCAAGTTGAGTGATGATTGAATAGGCACACCTTTACAGACTTGTAAGCTACTTATCTTTGAGGAAATTGTATGAGCAGCGAAGGAAAGATGGTGTAATGAAACCACCTGCAGAATCGCCCAATAATTGTGGCCGACGCTTAATGCTAAACACACAGAATCTCTACTAAGTCAAGCACATAAGCACAGTCTTAGCACATAGATTTCAGGATTTCAGGCGTGCAAGCACATGACTTCTGCAGAAGCTGTTTAGATGAGGAAGATGAAAAGACGATCTCGCACCTCCTGTGCCATTGCCTTGCTTTATCCAAAGGTAGATTTACCATTTTAGGTTAGCAATTTTTCAGTACAGTGGAAAACAGGGATCTTCTAAATTTTTTTGAAAAGTACATACTGGTTTTCGACAAGTTCTCCACGTGGCATCCCAATGACCTACGAGTCTGAGTGTGTCCCACAGTGGACAATCGCTCTAACCTAGCCTAACCTAACTTCTACTTTGAAATTGAAAGTTAACAAGAGTGATAAAATATAGCCTTACACTCATTGATTTTGCACTCGAAATTAGTCGGGCATTGCTTGGCTCACCTTTCGGACTCATTTGAACGTTTCCATTTAAGTTGATATGAGTAGCACGGGGACGTTGCAGAAACTCAGTGGTTGATGTACTGTTCGGGGAACCCATAGTTGGATTTTCCGTGCATAGAGAGCGAAGGGGTTTTTGTGGTTAGCAGATCGTACACTCCTGGATAGATGGTCTCCGAGTCAATGACCAAGCTAACTTCAAAGGCTAACAAAGCCACAACTAACGATGTCTAAGAGTTCCTAAATCGAGTCGCGTCCAAAGTCGCGTTTTAAAGACATCCATACGGTGACATTCATTAATGGTACAGGTGCCTTGGGTTTCTTCTTTCAGCAACACCTGAAGACGTTATCTAACTTGGATACGAGTATTTGCCGTCTATGGAATTTTCTTATTCACACGCAGCATTTTCACATCTGTAAATACTAATTGTTCCTTCCCCCTTTTACGGGTCGGCAATCATTAGTTCAGACTGTATGCCATCTTCGCCCGTAGCTTTGTTGAACTTCAGCTTCTTAACCCTCGAGAACACGCGCCTCGTAAGATAGCACGGATTCTCGCGCATGAGCATTTTGCTCACTTCATGTAAGAATGTAACTTTTTAATGGATTATGATTTTTAAACATTTCCTTTTTAACATAGTTATAATACCAAGTCATTTTTTTTGCAATTATGTGTTTATTTAAGAAATTCACACTGTAAAATTATATAGATTCATTCAATCAAGACATAACCAAAAATTTTGCATTCATACTTTAGTATATTAAAAAAAAACTCCTTGTAACAAAATAAATAAATAAAAGACAAGAATCAGTCTTCGGTAAGATTGACATTTACGTTGCTTTCGAAGCAAGATGGGCACATATACTTAACGTGTTCCGTGCGAAGTAATTTTCCACATAAAGTGCAGCCTTTTTCGAACGTCTGTTTTTACTCCTGGGGCAAAGCTCGCAAAAGCCCGGTTGTAGGTGTTGGCTTTCAGGTTTTTTTGCTGGTACAATGCGATCCATAGTATTTCTTAAATCACGAGGTAAAGTTTTTATGGCCCGCCGATTAGAAATATGTGGCTTTATTAGCTCCAGGGCAATTTCCTTTAGAAACGTCCTCCTCTGGGTTAAATTTGCGAGTTTTGCCAGTAATGTCAATAAGCGTGAAAAAGAGGCGCATTGGCCACCTGCAGGTTATCCTGGAAACTGAATATGTGCCTTTCATTTGATCAACAGTGTCTACACCCCCTTTCGTCTGGTTGTAAAAGGTTATTACTTCGGGTTTGTTCTCAGATGTTTCATCATTAGCTTGGCCATCGGCATGAAGTGATAATAGCATAAGTACAACTTTTTTCTTTTTTTTCACTGGAATGTAAGAGACAAGAACCTTGTTTTCGGCAAATGCAGTCATTGGATGTGGTTGCGGCCTTCCTTTTGCTGAAATAAATTGAGGTGGAATTTCCTTTTTATTTTTTCTTATTGTACCCACAATGGTCGTTTCTATATTGTTTGTATAGTTCATCTGCTAAAGGTATTGAAGTAAAATAATTATCCATGGTAATGTTTCTGCCACTATTCAAAATTGGAGCAGCAACCCTTTTCACAACCCGAGGTTTTCAACAAAAAAGATAAATCAAGAAATACTTACATTGTTTCTCGCGCAATGAGCAAAAAGCCGCTCTTAAAAATCAACCGTCTGCCTACACGTCCGATCGTGCACTAATCGAAAGAAATGCTCGTCAAAGTACGATGCACAACTACTAGCGAAGGTACTCACCACAATTAGTGCCAGAATTACATAGAACATAAAAATTTCGCGAAATGAAGAATTGCTTGAGCAAAATGCTCATAGCGCGTGTTCTCGAGGGTTAATTGCATTCTTAATCTCAGCTAGGCTGTGGCAGGATGTTGCTATTTTATTGCTGGTTGCTGGTATAACTTAGATGAGTATTAAATGAAAGTCTTAAGTCAAAACCTACAACTAAGCTAATTATTAGGTTCAGAGCGGATAGTCGAATGCCGCCAATACACTATGAAGTGGGAATAATGAAACGCGGTGAAGAGAATGATAAGTTAAAACACTTGCTCAGATTTAACTATTGGTTCGACACCAGGCTGAAACATTATCCAGTTCAGTTTGGATCTTAATGGGGTCTGATGATTTCGGAATGAGTGAAAATATTTTCAAGCCATCAGCATATAAAAGAAATTTCGATATACCATTGATATAGGTAACGAAAATGCCACCTTGTTGAAACCCGACCGCCGCTACGAAAGAATTGTTGTGCATCAACTGGGTCTCAGCAATGACATTACAATCCGTGTGGTCTTAAATGCGCCTCCCTTCGGGACATGGATGATAATAGTAACGGCTTTATACCTAATGGTATCCTTTCACGATCCTTCTCATGCTCTCATCTCCTACTCACCCGAATACGGTTTAAGTTGAAGGTTTCCTCTTGGAAAGGGCGAAAAAAATATCTTCCGCAAATTATTCTATCTATACCCGATACAAGTACATATACTTAGATAAGTTCATTGTTAAATTCAACCTTTGAAAACTCCCGTAGGTGGTGAATCCTTTCCACGCCATTTTCACGCTGTGCTACGACAGCTTAAAATAATATCTTTGACTCACTTTTTTATCTCCAATCAAATTTTTACTACTTTTCACTTCGCGAAAGCTGAGAAATGCCGAAATTCACGCATTGCTGCTTTGTATTGCTCCGTAGCTATGCGCAACACCTTTGTGGCAAGTTAGGGAATTTGTCAATTTCGCATCTGCAAAATGAGATTTTCAGCTTTACTCCAAAAAATGCAGTGATGCATCGATTTCTCACACTAGAATTTCACTAAAAATCATCACATTTGCACTCCTCTTCAATTGGGGCGCATACCTGCTTACCACATTCTTGTACTTGCCACGACGCCTTCGTTTGCTTTTGTGTTGCTTTGAAAAATTCTTTTGTGTCGCCACAAGAAATCGCTTTACATTTCGCACTTTGACAGCTGTCAATAGTTGCAGTCAGCGCATTTTTTTGCCACTCCAACAGCAACAGCTATTTCGGTAGTGTGGCAACTTGTCGACACAAGTCATTTGAGTGGCGCAAAAAAAGTCAAAAAAAAAAAGAAAAACGAAAATTGAAGCGAGGGGGCGCTTACACATGTCTATCACTTAAGGTGTGTGTGTTTGGCGCATATGTGCGTGTGTGTGTTTAGTTACATATGCTTGTAAATAGTTGTTGACGTCTGGCCACAAATGAAATCACTCGCCTGCGCTGATGACATTTGGCTGTTGCCGCTTAAACTTTTCAATGTCAGCAGAATATTTTTTATCGTTATTTTTCTTTCTTTATTCTTGCTGTTCCCCCCTTGCTCGTCTTTTTTTATTCCACTTTTCACATGTGCGTCTAAGTTTAGTCTTCCAAGATTTCAGCGCTTTGCTCTCCATCGGCGCGCAGCTTTGTCACTTGTGGCACATGCCACATCGCATGTTACAATTGGCACTTTGTCAGCTTTGATTGTGTCAAAAGTGTGAATGCGTAATTGTCACTTGAGCTTCCATTTTTCTCCAACAATTTCTCAATAGCTTCCATATGTTTCAAATAATAAAAACGAAAAAAAAAATATTTCCTCATTTCGAATTACTTTCAAGTGGCAATACTTGGGATTTGTGCTAATTTATGCGAATAAGTAACTTGTCAATGCCTTTACTCTTATGTCATTGCTGTAAACTCATATTCTGGCTGACAATCGATCGCGTGAATTACACTTGAAAATTTATAGTTCAAGGTTGGCATTAAAGCCTTTTGAAATGGCAGCTAAGTGGATTTATATGAAATTAATATTTTAAAAAATATTTACTAAAGCTTGTAAGTGGACAAAAAAAAACTCTATTGCAACATTTAACATGTGTCAAATACTGGCATTGTTTTTGTAAATGCTGAACTGCTGCTGAGAATGACTGAATTAAGGCTTAAGAGCTTGGCATTGATATTCAATTTCGGATTAGAAAACATCCACTGACACTGACACCAATAATTTCAATTATCTATTAAGTTTTATTTACCAAAAAAAATAAATTTTGAAGGTACTACTATTTAGAAATTTTCGACGAACTCATTAAGACAGTTCAAAAAATTTAATAGTATAGGGTGGGCCACGTAAAATTTGCTAATCTAATCTAAAACTAATAAATATTTTTTCAAACTTTTTTTTTTATTTTGAAGATTGAACATTGTCATTTATGAATGAAAAATAATATCGTTCAAATGACTGTCACGACTGGCTTTACAGTAGCCCATTCCATCAACCCAATTTTTAAGCACATTTTCGATTGTTTGGGCTCCAATTTCATGAATGGCAACTTCGATTTCGTATTTTAAAGCATCAATCGACTCTGGATGGTTCACATAGTATTTGCCCTTAACGGCTCCCCACAAAAAATAGTCCAAAGGGCTTAAATCACAGCTCCGAGGCGATCAATTGATATCGGAATTTCGGCTGATTATTCGGTTTTCAAAAACGGTAGCCAAAAGATCGAGTGTAACTTTGGCAGTGTGACAAGTTTGGAAGCATGGAAAAGGGCATATGATAACTAGCAAAAAATATATTTCGCCCCTTGACAACATTTAAAAATTTTTTAACTAAGTATGGTAATATACTCTCAAAGAACATTTGTCAAAGTTTTAGTATTGAAATTCGAAGAAAAAGTTGTGGACATTAATAAGTTAAACGCTGAAGCTTAGGTATTTGTTAAGGATTTTCTTGAAACAACTGCTGCTGTATACTGTAAAACATTTTCACTACACTTAGAACTACACATAAAGTATATCTGGAAAACCATTTATAAATACAATTCCAACAGACTCCCACATAAACTTACACAAGGCATCTTAAGTAAAAATGTGTTTTGGCTTAAGCATCTGATCGACATGGGAATGGAGTTCACCGCTACAGACTGGCAAGATCGCTGTGTGCAACTTCTTATGAAAATGAAAACAAAAGATCTCAACATGGCAAGGCAAAAAGCACAGTCAAGTGCGACGCGAATTCATAAACATTTAGACTACTCAAAAGGGGAATCATATATAATATTAAAGAAGATATGCGACTTGTTCACATTACAACAATTTTCAGAGTAAGATGTAGTTTACTAAAGCTAAATGCAACCACGTATGGAAATACCCAGAAAATTTGCACCCAAAAAGTAGTGAAATACCTAGGTATTCAACTTGACTGCAGGCTTACTTTCTAGGCCCAGTTACGCCACACCGCACTGTGCGGCCGATTCCGAAAAAGCTGGCCAAAAGTCGAAAAAAAAAGTTTCTAGATAGAGTTTTTTTATCTTTGGGTTGGCTACAGTAATGCCTTGAGTAGTGAAAACCGTTCATAGCAACGTCCTGTACCCTAAGTATCCTCTGTATTTTCAGTCGCAACGTGGCCTTCGTTTGAGCATCGTATTACTGTCGATGAATAGTGAAAGTTGTACACATTTGAAAGATTTTTTAAGATCAAATTCGTAATCAGCGACCCCGACAACCCCCGTGTAAGAAATTTTGAATCAATTACTTAATTTTTTGAGTTTTGGCCAGCTTTTCGGGAATCGGCCGCACTGTGCACCGCTACCAAAGCAGAAAGGTCACAGGAATGCTAAGTGATTAAGAAAAAATATCGGTGGGCCAACATAGAGCAAAGGAAGGCTACTTATGGCGGCCACAACCCCAATTCTCCGTACAGCAGCGAAGTATGGGGAATTGTGATAAACTGCAAAACCAAACGCAACACTAGAGGCTGTGCATTGAACAGCGACACTTAGAGTTGCCTCAGCCTACCGCACTGTCTCTGGCACTGCAGTTTTTGTGATCAGCGGTGAGATACCCGTGGACCTCAGGGCCAGGGTACGAATAGTTGCGTGGGACTCCAAGAAGAAACACGTCACCACTAGCATCAAGGAACGGAGATGCCAAACCCTGCAGAGGTGACAAAGGCGATGGGCCACTGAGCCGAGTGGCAGATGGAAGGCGAAACTTATGTCATTAATAGTCAAATGGGTGCAAAGGAACTTCGACGAAGTGAACTACTTCTTAACTCGGTTCCTTTCGGGCCACGGATACTACCGGAGATACCTGTACCGCATGGGCAACATGGGAGATCCCAAGTGCATATACTGCGAAGCGCCGAGCAATGATACTGAGCTCACGTTTTTTAGTTATGACAGATGCCTCGCAGAAAGAAATGCTCTGAGGAAGCAGATTGGCGACATCACACCAAACAACATAATCCGCAAAATGCTCGAACGTGGGTACAGCTGGAACGCGGTAATGAAATACATCGAGAACGTACTACGAAAAACAAAGATTGACCTCGGCACAATGCAACAAAGTGAAGCCGCCCAGATAGAGACTCAAGAAGACGAGCCTATAGCATGAAAGCTGGCTACAAATATGGTGGACCCCGATGTGGGAGAATAGAATTGGTCTTTTATGGATACCGTTCTGGGCCCTCCCGAAATAAAACAGAAAGTAGTCCCGGGAAGAGTGTAGACGTAGTAGATGACGGCCGTTGTAAGTGCGAAAGTATTTTGAACCCTGGCCGCTGTAAGTGCGAAGGCATTTTGAACATTACCTCACCGACCAAAATCCAAAGCAAACAAAAAGAAACAAAAACTTGAATAGAGGCGCTAACCATATAAGAAAAAATAATTATAAATATAGGAAGTGTTTTTTTTTATTTTTTATTTGAAGTTTAATAGTTTGTGGTGCCATCTTGTTTCTAATGAATGGATACAAATTCTCCAGAAAGCGTCTTGAAATTTCAAACCAGGCCGTTTTACAGCTTCGGATTAAAGCTTTTTTGTATTCAAACTGTTGGGTATTGTCATAAATCTTACGAGCGAGCAATTCCCATAGGTTTTCAATTATATTCTGGTGTGGGGAATACGAAGGCTATAATAAAGGTTCAACATTTTGGGATACAATCCTAGTTTTAACCATACCAGTTGAAAAATTCAATTAACAGGTCCAAATGTTTCATGAATCCTGGGAAAATATGATTGCAACAGAGCTTCATAACTGATTTTCGTTTCTGTAGTCATTCTGTAGTCAACAGTTTTCAGCACGATATTGCCCCCATGCCATAACACCAACTTCACGGCTGTGATGTGAACTCAGGCATCTTTCCTATTTTCTTAAGTCATGGAAATAGTAATTGTATCCATACGTCTCATCCAAATTAAACTTCTTTTCGTCACTAAATACTTCTTTTTTCTATTTACCGGGATCGTTATTTGTAACCGAACTCCAGCCATGTGGTCACTTACAAAGTCGAGGGGGCGTTTTTTGCGAAATTTATTCAATGGTGGTTTATTTTTCTGTAATTTTTTATGTTTCAGGTGTGGCGCTTTTAGCCCTTTGAACAGTGGAACATTTGCCATTTCTTTACGTTTTGCTGTTGGAAGGGCGGAATTTGATGCAATGGTAAGGATTTTGCGAGGTTTCTTCGGGCCATCGCAATTTTGCCTGTATAATTTATACCATAGAAGGCAACTTGTTTCACATAAATATCCACAGCATTCGGACTTCGAGCAATCTTTTTGGCAATTTGACGATTTGAGGTCAAGATATCGATTTTTTACGATCTATTAAGCCATTCTGTTTTTCAATTTTATCAGAATTAAGAAGATGAACTCTCGTTCCGCTACCCGACCATGACGAGGTGAGAATAGCTATAGCGCGGCTAAAGAACAACAACGCCGCGAGAGCCGACGCACAGACGGCTGAAGGGTTACCCTGGAATCTGTGCAATTATCGCGGGATTAGTCTTCTAAATATCACCTATAAGGTCCTGACCAGCATATTGTGTAAAAGGCTGAATCCCACCGTTAACCAACAGATTGGACCTTATGTGGCTTTAGAACTGGAAAGCCCACCATCGACCAGATATTCGCAATACGCCAAGTCTTGGAAAAGATCCATGAAAGAAGCATTGACACATACCATATTTTCGTCGTCTTCAAAGCTGGGTCATGTCGACGGAATGGAAACCAACGCTCCGGCTCTGAAAGCACTCGATGCGGTACCAGCTGGTGGTAGCAGAAGAAGAGGAAGGCCTCATCTTCGTTGGAAAGTTCAGGTGGAGAAGGACCTGACTTCACTTGATGTTTCCAACTGGCGCCGGTTAGCACGAGAAATAAATGACTGGCGCACTTGCTAACACGGCCAAAATCGCGTAAGCGGTTATCGTGCCAATTAAAAATAAGAAGAAGTTTCGACCAAACCAATGAATGTCTAAAAAACGACAGCAATTTCACGTGAAACTCGAACGTAAGTGAGGGGAGAAAGGTGAAAAATCCCCAACTTGATACAGAGATCGCATTGCAAACAGCGAAGATTTACTTTTCTTGACCAGGAGCGTGCGCTATTAATTCATATGACACATTTTAAGTTGTTCTCTCAAGCAGCTTATTTACAATTTTTTAAGTAGATGTCATGCCGGTTTCTTCATTAAAATGGATAAGCCTTAATATCATGTGGTCATAGAACTCTTCGGTTTCGATGCCTTAATCCCGAAATAAGTTTATCTCGTTCAATCTCAACCATTGAAAATGGATGACTTAGGTGAAGGATGGCAAGTGGCTCACGTGAAGGATGGCTGCAACGTTAACCACACCACAATCCTTCCAAAAGTGAGCATAAAAGCCTCGTTATGTGTGAGGAAGTGTTGTTCGAGACCCCTTTAGAATGCATTCCATGACAGTTCTGAATGTGACGTTATGGCTTCTTGGATATTTTAGACACTTCAACAAATCCTGTTTATTAATTTATGAACTTCAAAACTCAACATACTACTTTTGAACAAATACAACGATGTTAGAATTATCATTTGAGGACCAAGTGGCACATTGAGTGTTGAGAAAAACTAAATTGAGAGATGTAATGTAAAATTAAATAGCCAGAAAAAAACATCGTCTATTTATCAAATTTTAAAATGTTTCACGAAAAAAACTTTCTTTCAGCTATCTAACGGCCAGACATTTTCAACAGCCGTGTTCCGTTGGCGACCTTTGCACTTTACGAAATCTTCCAACCAAGTGTCCTTTAAAAGAATAGCCGACCAATTCTCACGCTGACCGCAGCTGCCGCAATGAATATTCAGACAAATTAACTGTGAAGTAATGAAAAATCTTATCAGAAAGTTTTATGAATAAATAAACAGGAAAAGCAAAGTAGCCAGCCAAGTCACAGCATCTCGCAGCAGATGTATTTTTATAATAATTTGATTTGATGATTAATCACGAAGCAGACAAGCGCAAGGAAGCTTTGAAATGATTTTCACAAAGAAAGTGACCACCAAAAAGTTGTGAAGGCTTGCAGCCAATGAAAAGTGAGTTGATGTCCCTATGCATGGCTAGCCAACGGCTAAGAAAAGTAATAGAAAAAAAACCAAAAGTAATTGCTTGAAATTTTTCAGCGCAAATTCACATGCATTAATTAAATAAAAATCCTTACGAATATGCGGGGAAAACAGTTTGCTACTTTTTTTTTACCTTAAAAGGCTGCTGATTAATGACGAAATGTCGCCGCGGGCATGCCATGAGCAGCGTGCAACACGGTGCTATTGCTGCAAGCAGCATCCAGGTGGCAGGCAGACACACACACATACTTTACTCGTACAGTTGCGGACACTGAAATCCGGTCTGATATAACTTAAATTCGTCCATTGCGTCAACACTGAAGGAAGAGAGTTTGAAGCAGCAAAGAGGGATGATAAACATTCAAAGCAAATAATTAGCACCCTTTAAAAAATGGATTCCGCAAGTCTGCCGTGGGGGATTGTTTTTTCTTTTAAGCCATAAGAAAACTGCAAGGCTGTAGCTGTTGGGTTTGAGATGAAAACAATCCAGTTTCTTCTTTTATCGAACACCATCCTGAGGTTACAGAACAATTCAAAACGAATAAGGTCCTCATCCTCTCCATCCGAACGTATGAACAGAAGCTTGACGATAACAACATCCGATGAGGGGTTCCAGAGATTGTTTAAGAGTAATATTCTGCGGAAGATGTTCAGACCTTTGCACGTTGATGACGGCGAGTATCGCAGGCGATGGAATAATGAACTGTATGCGCTTTACGACGACATAGACATAGCTCACCGAATAAAGATCCAGCGGCTACGTTGGCTGGGTGATGTCGTCCGAATGGATACAAACGCCCCGGCTCTGTAAGTATTCGATACGGTACCAGCTGGTGGTAGCAGTGAAAGAGGCAGGCCTCCTCTGCTTTGGAAGGCCTCCTCTGTGGAGAAAGGCTTAGTTTCACTTGGTGTACCCGATTGGCGCCGGTTAGCACGAGAAAGAAACGACTGACGCGCTTTGCTGAACTCGGCCCAAATCGCGTAGGGGGTTATCGCGTCAATCAAGAAGAAAAAGAAGGTCTTGTGAAAAAAAGAAAGATGCGTTCAAGAGCTCTAAAGAGTACCGTTTCAAACAAAAAACAACCAAAATATGTAGATCGTTGAACTACGTCCTAGAAAAAGTTGATACCGATACCAAAACCTTCCTGCGTTGAACTGTGGCAAACTCAATTTCGATGGCAAAGGTATGTCAAAATGACTTTAAGTGTACAGAAGAATATCTAAATTGAAATAAATTTCATTAACGAAAAGTTATTTTGGCAAGTCAGAACTCAACGCACTATATTGTACTGACAACAGGTCGGGGAGGCTTATTTTACTATGGCTTTAATCAGCTGGTTGTAAAAGCGGCTAGGGTAAGGCAACTAAGTAACCAACAGGTAGTTTCCTAACGTAATTGGCGCGTACACCCTTTCTGAGTGTTAGGCCAAGCTCCTCCTCCTATTTGTGGTGTGTATCTTGATGTTGTTCCACAAATGGATGGACCTACAGTTTCAAGCCGACTCCGAATGGCAGATATTTTGTATGAGGAGTTTTTTTTATGGAAGAAATACACTCGGAGGTTTGGCACTGCCGAGGGGCGACCGCTATTAGAAAAAAACTATTGTATTTTCTTCGTTTTGGTGTTTCACTGAAATTCTAACCGACGTTCTCTCTGAATTCCGAATGGCACTCACGCACCAACCCATTCGGCTACGGCGGCTTACAAGTTCGAGCTGCATTTTAAGAGAGTTCGCTCGGTGTCCATAAAGCTCCATCGCGGTGCCCGTGAAAGATTTTCCCGGCACTATCCTTGCAAGACCTTAAAATAATATCTTTGGCGAATCTAGTCAGTTCTTTCAGCGAGGCGGTCCATAAAAGTCGTTCTCCAAAAATCTGAAGTGCTTTTTTCGAGAAGGCCTTTCGCATGGGAGGTGCTGAATGGAATTCACCTTTTCCTCATCTCAGTAGCTTCTACAGATTTTATTATGCGGGTCTCTGAAAGTGCAACCAACAGATATTAGAGAAAACTTGAGTACCTTCGATTTAGCAATTTTTCAAGAGCACTTTTTGCAAGTAGAAGACCTTTTTATGAAACCATTTTCAGCCCTTTCATTATGATACAACAAAGTATAAAGCTTTCCGCTCTCTGAAGATTATCTAAGTTTTTTTTTTTCAAAAAAAAAGTAATACATACTTTCAAAAAAGTAATACATACTTTTTCAGAAACTGTGACTTCTGCATTGTACTGGACAGGTAATAATCTCAATCTAGCCCTCACTCGTGACACTTAATGAAGATCCGAGCAACAAAAAGATGACTAAAAACTTTGATTGAGTTAGAATCAGTTGATCTAGAAAGTGTCGCATTGTAGCGGAAAGATTTGCAGTATTTGGAAAGTTGGAAATTGGTTGCGAAAACGACATCACTAAATAGTCTCTTCAACCAATGTTTACATCTATGTCTTTGCTCAATTTCATCAGGCTTTTCAAACTATTGTCCGTTGCCTGCTTTTGTGTACCTACGAAGGGCATTCTAATATAAAGAAATGTCCGTGAACACAGTGCCAGTCAGCAGCGGGGAGATGGGAAGTCGTTTTTTTCTACCCTAAGTTCATGGAGATTTCTACAGCGCCTTCGAAAAGGCTCGTCCAAGATTTTTACATATTTTCCTATTAGTCAATGCACCTCGACTGACGACACTCCAGCGCTGGTGTAAAATTGAAAGTGAAGGAGTCTATGGCTCTCATTATAGTCTGGTTACCACCGATTTGCAAAACGTCTATTCCAAAATTTTTGCTTGTGAGCTACGCTACCTTGCCTACGATTGTATAGTTTCTGGACATCAATGGCCGCAACTGTATGTGTATGTGCGTTTGCTGCTACTTCGCTGGTCAAGTTGACCTGTGAAAACAAATATGCGCCCAAAAGCATGCATCCTTTGTGACGTCGCCTTTTGTTATTCATATGCGTTTTTTTTTTTTTTTTGATTGGTTGTGCGCTTTGGCGCTGGTGAAAAAAAGCAACAGCATTCAAGTTGTCTGACCAGCCGCTTCAAACAAAAAGGACACTCATTCATCTTCAGCGATGAGTGAAAGAGTACATCAAAGGGTCGCTGCGTATTTGTTTGCAGATCTTTTGTAATTTTATTCATTATTTTTATTTACCTATTTATATATATGGCTTACTCGTGCTTTTTTGTCGTTGGTTGCTGCGCATAATTCATGTTTCAATTAATTGCAATTTTGTAATTTTTAACACGCTCATTGAGCTATGGCCTGTCTGGCTGACCACTGTCCTTGCGCATTCTTCGCCTGCTCTACGCTTCAGCCTCGCTTTGTTTGAAGTGCATTTGAAAGGATTACTTTGTAAGCATTGCGGCCTTTTTGGCGTTTGACATATGTACCTTTGCTGATGCTTTTCAAAGGCTTCCGCTTGAATGCCAGTTGCTGTGACAATGTGGATAAGATATTTAAGATTTTGTTTTTTGGTTGATTTTCCCAACAGTTTCACCCCTACGAAGGTTTTTGAAAAGTTGTATTTCTTGTTGTGCCAAAAAACAAAAAAAATTGAAAATATACAGAAAAAATGCAATGCTTTATTTGAAGAAGTTGTCGCCTGTAGTGGCATATCGAATTTCTAAACTTTTGTAACTTTTATTATCACTCAGCATCCATCGCATCTTGCTTTTGACTTCTTGAAGCCATCTGACAGCTATTTGACATTTTGATAAATTTACATGCCGCAAACGTTGATGCGCCTTTGACAGTTTTTTTGTGCTATTTTTCTGCGATTGATGATGAATTCGAGCTTATGGCTTCTTTTGATTTCCTCATCTTAAGTAGCTTCTTAATTTTTTAACGCTTCCTAAAACAATTTTTCTATTAGAAAATACGTAAAGCATTCAATAATTATCCAGTTTGATTTCGAGCGGCTGAGAAAGCCGACTAAGCTTACCGGTAGCGCATGAATATAAATACACACGTCTCGTAAGCGAGTCCTACATAGAACACCACGAGAGATATATAGAAAAAAAATTAGGAAAGCAGACAAAATCTTCTTTATAATATTACGTACCTTTCCACTAACCTGTTAATCAAGCCATTATAAAATGGATATATTCCATGCTCTCTGAGCGGCTGTTAACCGCTGGTGGGAGCAGTGACGAACAAATCACAGTCAGGGCCCAGCAAGGATGTCCCCAAGGGGGTGTTTTTTCTCCGCTGCTGTGGTGCTTCGTCTTAGACTCTCTATTAGTGGAGATGCAGGAACTCGGTTTTCACGTCCAAGCATATGCGGACGACGTCTGTGCGCCAACATCAGATAAATCCTTAAGGGGGGAAGCTGGTCTAGAGCGCAAAAAATGGGCATATTTTATGAATTTATTTTGACTCAACAAAGGAATCAATCGAAAATTTGTGAAATAGGTTTAATAATATAGCTTTCATGGTACAAATACAAAATTTTTCGTCTGAATTAATTTCAAAATGGCCGCTGTCCAGCAGTTCTCCTAAGGCGCCTTTTTTCTAGTGGGTCCATTGCCGAAGACGTGAACTCCTTAATTTTTGTCCTGGATCAAAAAATAAAATTTTTTTAGTTTCTATATAACAACAGAAAGATACGTACGTAGGATTTTTTCGATATTTTGTTTTTTCGCGAAATGGTGCACGTTTGAACAAAAAGTTACAATTTTCACTATAAAGAACGACATAAAATTGTTGATTAAAAAAAACTATGTAATATAAATAAAAAATCCTACGTACGTCTCCGGAGAAAGGTATTTCGAATGTATTGTCAAAATTTCGTAAGAATCGGTAAAGATTTGTTCGAGTTATGTCTTCGGCCAGTTTAAAAAAAGTGATTTCGAGAAAAACGCGTTTAAAGTTGTAAGTAGCGTTCGGGGCATACCTGCGAGGCACTGCCGTCGAATGAAAAATTTGGGCATTTAGACATTTTTGCTGGCATCCCTCATTTGGTATATTATTTCTAAGACCCTAAAGCACCTTTTAAGACAAAAAAAAATTTTTCGATTTTTTCAAAATTCTAGACCAGCTTCCCACCCTAAGGAGGCTTTGCACGAAAGTGCAGAGGATTCTTGAACAAATCGATGACTGGTGCATGAGACAAGGTCTTTCCGTTAATCCGAACAAAACAACCATAGTCTTGTTTACGAGAAAACGGAAATTAGATGGACTTAGTCTTCCAACACTGAAAGGTGTGACACTTGGTATTTCCGATGAAGTTAAATATCTAAGAGTAATCTTGGATAAGAAGCTGACTTGGGAGACGCACGTTTCAGGTGAATCGCGCATTGAAGATTTTTCAGCAATACCGCAAAGCCCTTGGTAAAACCTGGGGTCTGAAACCTGTTTAGGTCCTATGGGTATACATAGCAATTATCATACCAATCATCGCTTGCGCCTCTGCGGTCTGGTGGCGACGGAACATGGTTAAGTCCACAATCTGGGAACTGTGCTGGCTGCAAAGAAGTGTATGTTTATGCATCACGAGTGCCATGAGTACAACCTCTGGTAATGCCCTAAATGCTATGCTTGATTTGCTCCCTCTGGATCTTTATATACAACAAGAAGCAATAAAAGAAATGTGTAGGCTCCATAAATATGGTTTCTGGCCCGAAGACGGAACTTCGGGACACAGAGAAATTTTTAAGTTGCTATCGGAGCAGTGTCCACTGCTTTTGACACCAAAAGACGGCCTGATACCCACAGCTTCATTTGGAAGCAAATTTGATGTCGGCGTGATTGCATACGCAATGGAGCAATCCAGAACGCATTCAGTGAGGTTTGACGGATATTTTCTTTACCGATGGGTCCAAGAATGAAATAGGGTCTGCAGTCGGATGGTACTTAAACGATAGTAATAAGTATCACTATGCTGTGGGAGAAATGTCAACTGTTTTCCAAACGGAAGTTTTTGCCACCTTGAGAGTAGCCGAATGGATAATCGAGAGGAGATGGAGTGGGAAACAGATTGGAGTTTTCAGTGACAGTCAGGCTGCACTGAAGGACCTGGAGAACGCGTATCAAACCTCAAAGATTGATGAAGAGTGTAAGAGGAAACTTAATTCCGTCGCAAGACGCAATAGGCTTGTTCTTATATGGATTCCAGGACACTGCGGTGTTGAAAGAAATGAAATTTCTATTGAATTATCTAACTGCGAATCAGCGGTCGCACCACAGGGACCAGAGCCAATGATCGGAATCAGTTCTGCAGGCATCAAAAAGTGTCTCAGCGATTATGTGCGTAATTTACATAAAGAGGGATGATCAAGTCTTGAACGCTGCAGAACTGCAAAGTATTTTGCGACAAGCCCGAGCAGAAAACTGTCGAATCTTCTTCTAAAACATAGAAGAAAAGACGTACGGTTAATGGTCGGTATTATTATAGGAGACAACCCATGGGGTCAGCATATGACCACCATTGAATCATGTCTGTCTTTGCTTAGAGGACGTAACTATGAATTTTGTCTTATCGACATTCATTTCGAGGCCGTCTAACGTTGCTTTAGTTGTCAGCTCCAGCGTACACTCAGGCATTTCGCTTTGGTTTCTCGCAACGACAGCACAGTCGTCAGCAATGCCGCAGATCTGGACGCTTTTCGTGACGTGGCGTGAATATGGTAGCTTCAAAGTCGATATCGCTGATTAAAAAATTAAAGAAAGACCAGGTGAAATATGACGGTAAGTAGTGTGTCTCCCTGTATCACACTTGTGACAACATCAAATGAGTCTGAAGACTTTCCTTGTATCACCTTCGTGGATGTTGTTCCTGCCAGGGTCATTGATACCAAAGACGCGAGTTTTCTCTCGCTGGCTCAAAAACTAATATAAAATGGGGAGCGCTCTTTCTTGCGGGATTGCGTGACAAATTAGGCTACAAATTGATAAAAAATTATTTGACCTCCTCAGTCACACTTTGGAACTCATTCATTTAAGTAATCAGAGTTTTCACTAGTAACTGCGGTATGAGACAGTGGAATGAGTCTAACCGACAACTACTTTTACGGCAGCCGATCACAAAACGAAAATCTCACAAGAGTCAATCACCGCCGCTGTCCAACTCTGGCGACTCCAAGAAATCACTATTCTCATCACTAATTACTTAGTTGTCTAGCGGACCTGAGTTTCACGAACTTCTAAGGTTTGCTTAGCTTACAACTGGCCGGACGCAGTAGGAGCTTCAATAGTGGTACTAAAAGAGGCTCACAGCGCCTTTGCTTAACTCTGTACTGCGTAAGGATAGCGCCTATCCTACTTTACCCTTAACAATATTGGCTTTTAAATTTTAATTTCTGATTTTAAAACTAATTTCATGCACCAAAAAATCTAGTGGTTGCCTATCGTTGAACTGGCATTCGACTTGCGTGCGCTATAAATGCATTACTGCCCCAAACCCTATAAGGCATCTATGAACGTCTCATCGAATGAAACGCCCATCATTTGTCGCCGCAAACCCCACAAACACTCCCTACTTTGTGCAGCTCTGTGACACTTCAATCGAGCGAAGACAGCGAGCGCACGCTGAATCAGAAAAAAAAAAAATTTGGAAAAATTCAAAGCATGCCACATAATTAGAAAACTCGAATCTTCGTAGCTGATCTCCCACTAATTCCATTACTAATTCAAGCGCAAAATAATTTTTCTTTGCTCCTAATTAATAACAAAGCATTTTATGCAAGTTACAGCGTGACCCCTCGCGCTATGCCATAGGCCCACTTGGGCGAGTGTGGGCTAGTGATAGCTGCCAAAAAAAGTTACATGTTGCATCAGCAGCAATACAGGCACACCCATACAAGCATTCAAATAGAGTATCATACAACTTAATCAGCCACATGTGGCACGCGTTGCGTTGCATATGATGATGTCGCTGCTTGCAACACGAGTCACAAGTCATAGTTGACACTTTAATTAAATGACTGCGTTGAAATTTTTGAAACGACGATCCCCCAACTAAGTAAATATCCAATGAAAAGAGGGCAAAGTGTTAGGAAAAATCTTCGAATAAGCGAAATGAAGCGAAGGGGTAGCATTGTGTGTATTTATATACTTGCATACATATACATATGTAAAGATGCATATATGTGTGTGTGTGCTATGTAACTGAAGCGCAGCCTATGTTTGCAGCACATCAATTTTGTTGTGCGCCTAGAAATTGTCACAGTGATTGCATTTTAAATGAAAACATGCGTCCGCGCATGTAAAACAACACAATTTTCATTGATAAATGATTAGTGAAACATTGCCATGAGTTTTGGGAGATTTCTGAAGGGAGCTTGCGCCTCTAAGCTATGATTTTATTTAGCTGTCAGTAGGGAGTATACGGGAATTTATTTGGATTTGTGGCATTAATTGATTTATTACTCTAGAAAATTTAACACAAATGAATTATGATGCCACAAGCCATTACTGAGGCAAATGATGAAGGTGACAGTTTTCAATTTGTAAAAGAGAATCTTTTTGTGCTGATTTAAAGAGATTTTTTTTTGATATTCTTTCACAAAGCGAACGAATTTTCTTCAAATATTCGACACATTTTTCGTCAAATACACAGCATGCGCTGCTCTGCCGTTGAGCCATTGGAAAGCGTAGCGAGCACCACAATAACAAAGCAGCTGATACAACATTTGGCAGGGGAATAAGTTCGAAGCATTTTTTTCGAAGACATTTATTTAAACAAAAAACCAGAATTATATCAATGAGTTACTCAAATATATATACTCCATTGCTGTTTACAACCTCTTCCCACATATCAACCAATTTGTTGCTGCCGTTCCGCCAAAAATCGACTGGTCTGGTGTTAAAGAAGTTGTTGAGCCATTTTTAAAAACCACTTGTCATCTAAGGAACTGTCAAATATACCACCAGTTATCGGAGCGGTGCACACTGTTCTCGATGCCAGTAGACAATTGACTGCCTGTCGTTGGCTTCGGTAGGAAGTATGATGTTTTGATCCCAGATAGAGATCAATGGTTAAGTCCAGATAACCTATTAACGGGACATCAGCACACTTTCTACTACGACGTATCCCAAATCAGTGATGGTAGCGGATCTGGATGGTACTTAGACGAAGACACTAAGTACTCCTATGCCACAGGACAGATGGCCACGGTGTTCTTAACGGCGGTCTATGCTATCTTCAATGTAGCATTATGGACAATTGAGAAAAAGTGGAGGGGTAGCGGTATGGAATTTGTAGTAACAGTCAAGTTACTCTGAAAGCCCATACAACAAAGTTGGTGTTATTTGTGTGCCTGGACATTGTGGTACTACAGAGAACGAGTTAGCTGATAAGCTGGTTAATGAAGGTTCTGTAAGCACACCAGCCCTGAACCCTTCCTAGGGGTCAATTATATATCGGTTGAACTATTGATTAACGTTATCGTGAGGTCTACCCATAGAAGGCGTTGGTCTGAGTTGGGCTACTGCAGAGTAGCTGTTCTCCTAAAACTTAGGAGAAAAGACTGGTAGGAGTACTCACAGAACACAACGCCTGTGGTCAGCATATGGCTGCCATGGGGGTCGTCGACAGCCCAATATGCCTATCCAGTCTTGAGGATGACGACACTGCAGAGCATTTTCTCTGTAGCTGTCCGGCGTTTTCCAGAATCAGACTTAGCATATTGGGTTGCGATATACTGAGTATGGATAAAGATCGTACTGTTCCTCTTCCCGATCTCTTAGAATTCATCAATGAATCACGAATTACTCATTCACGCGGTGTATCTGGGCAATGTAGAGCTCCTTGCTGATCGTGGCATTTTTTTCAAGCACTTCCCATTGCATCATGCTTTCTAATCCGGCTTGACTCTCAGCTTTGGCGTATCTCCTCAACTTCTCTCTTTGCTTCATATTGATGTACAGGCACCGTTTTTCATCTCCCGTGACGAATCGGTACAAAAAACGTTGTTTATGACCGCGTGTTATTCGATGGCAGTCTCGTCCGCTGGGAAAAAATTTGAACCGAATTTCTCTTTTTTTTTGTTGAGCTCGTGAAGTACCCAGGCTCACAGTTCTTCGTTAAATCCCATTGAATGGATTTGAGAGGGAATCGTTTTATGATCGCAGTTCAGTTTTTCCTCCAATTCACGACTGATTTGGCGAACGTTCTCCTTCAAAGGTGATTTGAGACGTTCTTCATCGAATTCAGAGGGGAGTTCGCTGCAGGACGTGTCATCGCCGTCAAAGCTACCATTTTTCAACTTTGCAAAAAATTTCCGTACTGTAGACTAGACTTGTCAACTTTTCCATACACGTCGAAAATGTCACGGGCTGCTTCGGTAGCGCTTTGACCTCGATGAAAAGCAAAGAAGAGCAGATGTCAAAAATATTGATTTTTGCCTCCTGGGTGTTCCATTTCTAAGCCTCAAAACTAATAAAAAATTAAATGACTCACAAATACAATAAACATAGCTTTGAAGGGGAGAAAGAGTTCTATCAATGAATGGCAAAGGCTTTGCCAAACAGCAAACAAATCGTTGTAAAATAAAAGAAAATATAAAGCGCTATGAACTTATTCCCCAACTGAATACTAATATACCTGGTGAAGACCCAGTCAGCATCAGCGAATTGTGATTACAAGTATTTAAAGGGTATTTCAAAAGATGCGCCTAGATGTTGTTTTATAATAAAACATGCAATATAAAAATTTTTATTATTCAGATCTCACTTTTTTTATTTTTTATTCAAAGAACGGCTCTCAGCAAATACACGTGAAAAATTACTTCATTTAAATGTCCTCCATGAGTTTGTCTACAGCAAAATTCACCAAACAATAATTTCATGAATGCCTAATTTTTAAGAAAGTCAAGGAATCGAAGTTGAAGATTGTGCAGCAAAACTTTGCGCTACACCAGCAATATTCTCAAAAGAGCGTTCAGTTTTTGGTCCACCAGCCCTTTTCTATTCTCGACGGAACCAGTTTTTTGAATTGTCGACTCATTCGCATGATTATTTCCACTAAAAAAATCCCAAATTTTGCGATATGCTGTTCTTAAAGATCGACGATTTTTAATAAGTCTCAAACACGTTGCTCTATCGTGTAAAATTGAACACCAGACTAGTAGAAAAATGTCGAAAATAACATAAAAAAGGTAGCGTCCAGGAATTAATCGCCAATAAAAACTAGGTGTCGCTTTTGAAAGACCCATTATATATCACGGGTGTATTAAACTTTAAATTTTCTAAATTTTTCTTCAAAGCACGCCCTATACTTCCATTGACATATGCCTCACTATGGAGCGGAGGACATAAATATTAATATTTCCACTAATATACTATTTTATATGTCCATGTATGCATCTACCCACTCTTTTATTCTATCCAGCAATGCGCTCAATTTAAGATCTTTATTACATCGCTGTGAAATTTAGTAACTGCTTAGGGCATACACCAATTTACCGCCACATTTTTTATGCGCCAATTTGCGATGCGATTTTCGCTAAGAAAAATAACCGATGATGGTGCAGTGAAATTTAGCGAGCAAAGAGCTCGCCCACCTGAGCGCACTTTCTTTGAACTGGATTTAGTTTTATGACAAAAATGCTAATGCAACGCCCACGAGGGGGTGACGCTTACATGCGTACAGCACTACGTACATTTACAGGTAGATATATATGGATATTTTTGATAAAAGTACTTAACTAAATTTACCAAGTTTTGCTTAAAAATTAAACATTTTTATTCAACTCTTATTCAATTGGATTACTGAGCTACAGCTTTAAATGATTTCTAGTACAATAATGGCATTAGCAGCTGCGCACTGCGATCAAAAGAGAGCTATTGTGCAGAGTCTGCTGAGGCTTTTTAAAAATTTTAAAACTTTTCAAAAATTGTACCACATTCTGGGGTTTATTGTTCCATAATTTATACGAGACCCCACCAGTACCATAAAGGTGGTGTAGACTTTTTCGGCCTAGTGCAGGATATTTTCAAAGAATGTGTTCTGAATTTTCAGTGTCCCTTTCACAGAATCGACAGAAAATTGTGTCAGAGAGAGGAATTTTATTTAAGTGATATCTCAGGCTACCTGGCCAGTAGATAGGTAGGTAAGCTTAAGTAGCACTAAAGCGTCGATTTGATACCATTATGAGACCTCCAACAAGCAGATATCTACAGCCAGCCAGAGCTTTTGGATATAATGGAGGATATTCATTGGAATTAGGTTCGCGCACTGCCCCAGGCTGTCGAAAATAGGAGCGCCCATTGACCTTAATCATCCAGCTGCC
>JAYXIM010013746.1:0-14695 GCA_037575425.1 Anastrepha fraterculus | reverse complement strand
CAGCTAAAGCTCTTCATCTACGATGAGTGGTGGCATCCGATTCTGCGTAACAGAATGGCTCGTCTTTATCCCGACCAAGAATCGACACGCCAGTAAACTAGCTCTGTCTAGAGCGCTGAAGTTCACCTCTCGGCGTATGAGTATATTTTTTGTTTGTTGATGCATTGTCTGCATGCCCCCTCAGATAGGGAGAGAGGTTTTTAAATGCAAAAGCTTAAATGTGTTCAGTTAAGTCTTCAAACCCTAATCTGTTGCTAAGAAAATATTTCTGCACTTGTGCTGTACACCCACGCGCCAGCATCCTCAACTCGTAATTAATGATTAGAGATTAAACGCAAACAACTTTAGAAGTCTTTACTACAAAGTGGCTGTGAATAAATGGTATCACAAGGATTTTTACGCTTCTTATTTGGACACAATGAATACCCGTATAGAGCAATTGAATAAACAATTTTAGAGTTTCAGTAAACTTTGAAGCAGAACTTCAGCCATGAATAATCTAATGAAGCTAATAGTGAGATGAATGAGAATGACAAGGAATTCAAAATCATGACAGTTTAATGCAAAGCTAAAAATGTCAAAACAAAAGCTTCTCAACGCAGCAAAATATGCAATGAAATATTTGTAAGGCATTCAGGCAGCTGGTAAAGGAGAGCTCTGGAATAAGAGAATATGCAAATTTTAAAAGCAACTAACAAGGAAAGAGTTGAAGACAGAAATACTAAGTTGCAGAAGTTGTGAAACATAAAGAATGGAGTTTCAGTAGCTGGACAGAAGGTAGTGAGGGATTAAATGTTCTTTGTATGTATAAGGAATATGCAAAAATATATGGTTTGGCAAGTAGAAAAGGTAAGGAAGTAGGAGCAAAAAAAACTGAGGTCTGGGAGATGTAGATAAAGAAGAAGAGTGAAGATCTTAAAACGAAGTCGGGCGAATAAAAGAGTTAATCAGAAATTCTAATAATAAAAACGGAAGTTGAAATAAATCATAAAATGAATTTTAATACCAGCAGATACCTGCATACAAAGGGTGTTGTTTTAAGTGTACGAGAAATTTAAATGATAATACAAAACAGAAATATTGTTGGTTTATGTTCATCATAAACTGGTAGGCATTCATTTTTTGAGTATAATATCCAGCATATCGCACTCTAAATACAAAAGGGTCACAACTCAAAATTTTCCACACTCGAGCTTGACTTGTTTACAGTAGCACAGAAAACAAACTATGTGACATATCACGCTGAAATTCGTCATGTAAGCTTATAACAATCCTACCAAAAAAACAAAAAAATTATTTTTGCCATATATCATCCGCGGACCGTTTTATTGATAACGTCTCGTTCATATTTGAGCAGAAGGTACATTTTGAGTTGTGACCCTTTTGTATTTAGGGTGCGATATGTCCGCCGCGGCTACGACAAACCGGGTGCATTCGATCAGTTCAATTTTTAACAAGTAAAGATCCGCAATTAGGGCGCGTTGTTCTGGCGTTACGAGGTTAGGAGTAGTCAAAATTTAAAAAAAATTCGATCTTTTTTCATTTTATTAAACTATAATATATTAAAAATATTGTATGAAAATTTTAAGTGAATGTGACAAATACTTTTCGAATTATTCAACAAATAAAATTCTTAAAACTATGTTTTTTGAACTGGTGAGCACAGTAACTTAAGGGGGGGTAGGGTTTTTAGGGTAAAAAAAAATCGATTTTGGTTTATTTGAGAAAATGAATGTACATAATCTCAAGAATGTTGTGTCCAAATTTTAAGTCAATCGGTGCAAAACTCACAAAGTTAGAGCATTATAACCGTTGGCCGCTCCGACTCGGCTACCTGCTATAGAAAACTTTAAATCGATTTTCTGGAAAACGACGTTTCTCAAGTCGGTGGACACTTTTTCTCTGAACCTACTCGACCGATCTTCCTGAAATTTTGTACACACTTTCTCTACATAATTACCGAGGTAGCCCTGGGAGGTTTTTTTTTCAATTTTTATTTATTTTACAATAAACAATATTATGCGATTTATCGTCTAAAAATCGCACTTCTACTTCAAATGTTAAAAAAAATTGAAAAAAAAATTTTTTTTTAATAAATCTCGACAGGGTTACCTCGGACAATTGATTACCTAATGAAAAACTGTCCACGGCAAATTGCCTTTTTTTCGAGACGTCTGCGTAGATCTGCTGTCAACGGCTCAATTTTGTATATTTTCTTGTGAAAATTTTTGAAAATATTTTTGAAATATGAGTTTACAGTATACTAATTGGATAAATAAATTTACATGAATCATCTTTCCAAAAAAAATTCATAAATAAGTGCATATTTTTAGTGGAATTAACCCTACCCCCCCCCCCCCCCTTAACACCGCTTGGTAGATTTCGATAAAATTTATACTGCTTTTGAAAAACATAAAAAACTCGTGCCTGATCGAAGGATTTTTTTCAAAAATTTCCAATTTTTTTTAACAATTAATAGATAATAAAATTAATTTTTTTTTTCGAAAACCTCAAAAATATTTACTGAGGCCGCCATATTGTTAATTTTGAAAAAGAACTTTCGATCAGGCACGAGATTTTTTGTTAGTAAAACGAATTGCTCTCATCCGATTGATTTTAGATGAATCTCCAAGGACTTGTGATGATCACCGCAAGGGACACCTGGTGAAACGAGCTCCACACTAACAGCGAAACTTCTTAGAATTATTATTTTTTTTTTTTTGAAATTTTGCTTAAGGCAAGTCATAATATGATGTATTAATGCTATGCTTTTATTTTTGTAAAATAGCAAAAAAGTGTATTGTAAATCATCATTTTTTCGGGTCTCTGACTGCCTTTAACCCCATAAGTTTTCTGATGACTTGCCGAACCTGTCAACACAGTTTGTCATTCTCAGTTCCCGAACCTTAGGTAACGTTATCGAAAGTTCTCATGCAGCTAAAAAACACCCTTTCTCATAAACAGATTTATTTAAAATTATATAAAATACAGGGTAGTCCAATTATAAAAATGTTTTAAAAGCGAAATAAAACCAACAAAACTCCGTGTCTTTTGGTATGCGCGCATTGACAAAAATTATACCGTGCGGCAAGAATGAACTTTTTTGTCATCCAGAAAAAAATTCCATATGTTATTTTTTTACTAATTTTTAATAACTTTACAGTGTTATCGCTTTGATCAAAAAACAAAAAAAAAAAAATAAATAAATTCCCCCACTATTAGTAACGCAAAAGAAACAATGATTTTTCATACAGAAGCCAAATACAAAAATCGTAACGGCCAGTGTAATTAGCGCAAGAAAGTAGTCAATAAAAATAAATAACCTATAAATCAAAAATATACTTGAACTTGGACCGCCTTGTGCGCAGTCTACTACACAAAGTTATATCAGATTACGTAAAAGACAAAAGTGGCAAGCAGTAGCACGAAGTGAATTAGCTGGAGAACAGGAAAACTGTAGATAAATTATTTATGAAATCAGCACAAAATGAAATCCGACATTCTGCCGCATAACAAAGTGGAAAAATACAAGCAACTATACGAGTGGCTTTTGAGAAGTCTGTGAAAAAATAAAATTTACTTTTTTTTATTTTGGGTAAACCATTTTTTATTTTTCAGCATAGCTTGCTTTTAGGCGTATACAACTCCGTCAACGCTATTCTAGCTTGTTATTCCCTTCCGAATAATAGAATTTTTTTCAAAGTCTGGAAAATAGCTATTGGTTTCTGTAATCACATACAGGGTTGCTCACATTCGACGGACCCATCTGCCAACCCTGTATCTTTTGACAGAGACGTCGAGACGTCAGATCGCTTAATGGCATACCGCGTTGGAAGCGTCAGTCTAAGCAGATTTTTACCATGGAACAGTACATGCCACGCGAGCGTTCCCAAATTATTGAAATTTACATTCAACAAAAGAAGTCAATTGTGAGAACTCAACGTGCGTATAAAAAATTACATAATGTGAAAAGTGCGCCTTCTAAGAACACTATTAAACTTTTGTACGAAAGGTTTTCGACTGGTGATGCTCTTTCTAATCCAAAGAGGCCAAATCAAAACCGACCAAGGCGATCGGATGAGAATATTGCTCTTGTACGGGCCAGTGTTGAGACGTCGCCAAGGACATCCCAAAATCGCCGTTCTCAGCAGTTGGGCATTGCTCGGACCACTTTACAACAAATTATCCGCATTGATTTGCATTCATTTCCGTATAAGATTCAATTGACGCAAAGATTGTTACCTGCGGACAAGCCTCGTCGATTGAAATGGGCCCAAAGATTAAAAAAAAACACATGGGTCCGTCGAATATGGGCAACCCAGTACTTGTTTGCATATAAATTTTTTCCGCCCATCGATTTCTTGAAATTGGGAAACAAATAGGAATCAAAGTGAACTGGTGCGTTGTCGGATGGAAAAGAATTTTTTTTTGAAAATCACTCGACTTCCTCGATTCAAACGAATGCCAAACACAAAGTAACAGCCAGATCTTGCTAAAGCTTGGTGTGGGTTCTCCCAAGAGATACTACTAACTATATGTAACCTTGATATGTCTAAGTAGTGCCTTCTCTTTGGCCTCGTACGGACTTTTCAAACGACTCTCGTACATATATAAAGTAGATTTAAATGCAAATAAATATTTAAAAGTACGTGCGCTCGACAAGGATGCTGCATTTGTACTTATAAGTATTTCCATACAAATATAAACACACACACATGCATATTTCAGATCATAAGAGCACACCGATAATACTTAAAATTTACATAAACTACTCTTATACTAAACAAACAAAAATATTAAAAGTAAAATCTGCAAAATAAATTCGCTCTGCGACAAAGCAAGTGCTGTAGCGCACTACATAAATACATACGTATGTATATACATACATATATACATACATACATGCATACATACATACATACATGCATACATACATACATACATACATGCATACATATATACATGCATACATACATATGTAGATGCTTGTTCTTATAGGCACTTGAGTTTATGCAAATACCAATAGAATGACGGCGCAAACTTTTGGGAGTAAAATGACAATACGCAGTTGAAGTGAAGAAAGTTTGTGCAGTTGGTTATTTGTCTGGCTGTGTGACAAGTGTAATAAACGCAAATGTCAAAAATATTTGGCAATTGTTGTCATTCAAAAGATTACTCTTTTTTTTTGTGATTGCTCAGTAGCAAACAGCTGAAGAAGAAGATGAGTGCGAGGGCATAAATGTAGGCGCTGAAGCAATGCACGCACATGCCTTGGCACACACAACAGCTATACGAGCGCTCTTCAACAAGGTACTCCATATACGTATGCATGTAACTGTATGTGCACATATATGTGCGAGTGTGTGACATATAAGTAAACGAGCTATTCGAGTGCTGCAGCTTGCCGGCGGGCTGCCAGGCGGTAATAACAAGTGCAAGAACACCAACAACAAACGGAAAAACCATTGATATATGTATGTACGTACATTGCCTGCACTCGAGTCGAGTGAAATGGCAACCATGGGAGTAACAAATTGTGAGTTGTATGCAAATAGTATAAAAGTGAATAAAATGTCAGTTGAAATGACATTTGAGTTGACATGGCTGGCAGCTTCGGCCTACTTCAATGCGCCAACAGCAAGTCATTGCAGTTGATTTTTATGGCTATATGTATGTGGATGCGTGTGTGAATGAATTAATATGCATACATATATATGTATGTATATGTATGTGTGTATACGTGTGCGCGTTTATGATACTCTCTTTGTAGAGCAACTGCAACAGTGTCATGCGGCATAAATGCAAATTGCTCGACCCAGCGAGGCACTGCGTGGCAATTGAGGACAACTGTAGGCCGCCAAAAACACAAAAAAACAAACAAAAAAAAAACGAAATAAATAAAAACGACGAAAAAATAAAAGCGCCGCCGACTGCAGCTAAAGGAATATATAAAAGGCATACGAAATAACTGTCGGTGAAAGGTGCGGCAGCAGAACTGAAAATAGTCGCGTTAAAAGGCCTCGCAAACGAGTCAGCATTGCACAAGCGAATCGGCACACAGTGAGATGTATCGGAATTTATCTATTTATTTATTGTTAGTAAATCTAGTGAAATAGTTTGCGGAATACTCAAAGACTTACTCATTGGAAAGTCACACAAGAACTCCGTCAAGCCAAAAGGCTTATACGGCCTTTTACCTACAATAGGCAATTGCTTGGCATCTGTAAAGTAGACATCAAGAATCAGGGCCATCGGAACCTTGAATGATACGAAGAAGCGGATGAACTGATAAAAGGGGGATCTGCCATGAGTAACATTCTTGCAGAATCGGTATTCACATCATTGGGTACAATCAAGAATGCAATCTCCTCAAAATATCTACGTATCGCGCATTTTAGATGGAGAGACCAGACAACATGCAAGGTTAGCAGAACATTATGGTCCACCTACAACCTCAAACCAGAGCTAAATTTGACAAATATGAAGCAAAGTGAGGCGCCACAGACTCACAGCAGCGATAACTGGCTTCTGGTCTATAAGTGAGCAGGCAGCTATAATGGGTATCCTTCACAACACACACTGCCATAGTTGTAAACAGCCGAAGAAAAAGGAAACTTCCTCTGTGAAAGCCATACCCTTCCACAAAGCGAGAATGTCAACTCTTGTCAAATCGCTTTTCAAAAATCTTGAAGAGCTGGCCGGTATAGACGTTAACATTCTTATGAGGTTTCTCAATCGCACAGACTGGATATAGCCGTGAAGTGGATGTTGCAGGAAAATGGTGTGGAAACGCTAATTGGCTTCCAGGAGAAACACCGCTTCAACCAATCAGCCAACATCAGGAAAATAGTGGATTTTTTGACTGGTCACTATCACTTAAATTACCAACTCTCAAAAATTCACAATTGGGAAGCAGATAGAGTGTAAATTCTGTCTGGGCGATGATGTAACACAGAGCATATATTGCGCAACAGTACTGCCTTGGCAAAGACAAGAATTCACATCTACATTACCCCGTATGTTCCTATGTCCGGGAACCCATATCAAGTTGTAGATTGCGTCAACTTTATTCCTTAACCAGGTATCAACACTTTTATATAGTTCTTCATCAGTTCTTTTATATGGTTGCGACACATGGCCTTACAAGCAAATTACAAGCCTTTATAAAAGGAAAACTGCGACGCATTCTCAAAATGTTGGTGGCTCAACATTATAGCTAACTCGTCGATATACCAGCGCTGTAACATCAAACCAGTCGTCACAATCATAAAAAGGCGAAAACGTGGTTAGATCGGGCATACTTTACGGAAACCTCAAGGGAAAAGTCCGTCGGTAGGCAGTTGGCTGAAATCTCCAAGCCAGCCGAGAAGTGAGAAATCCGAAAATATCATGACGCCGCTTCGTTTTGAAGAAGGCAAAGAATGCTAAAAAATCATGGCTGGCGGTCAAGGATTTAGCCAAAAATCGAAATCGGTTCAGATGTTGCACCTCGGCCCTATGCTCCCCTAGGAGTTAGCGAAAATGAAGCTGATGATGAGGCAGTACAACAGAAACTGAATATAACAACTCTAAGGTGGGTCATCATGACCAGGCTAAAGCTGCGTGTAGGGGTGCTTTACCTTACCCATAACCGCAAACATAGCAATCAGCTGCTCTGGTTAAACATATGGGCAGCACTGTTAACGATTATAGGTCCCGTAGCATAACGCCGTAACCATAGCCGTACCAGCATGTATCTATTTAATTTTGGTTTTTCTGCGTAACCGTAAGCAGCTGTGAAGCACTTTACATTTGTTTTGATATTTGCGATGAAGATTTGAATATTAGAAACGAACGACAAAAAATTAGCAGACTTAGCGGAAAATTATACAAGTTTTTATGACAAAATGCAAATGTTGTCATTAATTCTATTTCAATATCAGCTGTTTATGGTTACGGCATGCCTAATCGATAAATGCTGTAATGTTGCGGCCATTGCGTTATGGTTACGGCACCACTAACTAGAGCTTAACGAATTGCATCCAATTTCCACTGTTACAAGGAAATCTAAGGCATTTGGGCAGGTTCTGTAATTCATTTCCGAGTAAATTTAAATGTAGTTGTCACAAAAAATTCAAAGAAAATTCACTCTTAATTATTTACATAAAGAACCTACTCGAGTGTCTTATAAAATGAGATATTCTGCTTAATTACTGGGAAAAGCAATAAAAATCGAGTCAGACTACTAGATCAGACTACAAAGCTTCAAACTTATTCCCTGAAAAATAATATAATCCAAACTGATTGGCGCCGAGTTAAGCGAATGAAGCGCCAGAAAAATATTACCGCATTTCTTTTTTATTTTTTACCAACAACATTTAATTAAAGAAAAATTCAGCAACATGTCTTTTAAATATATTTTTTTTTTATTTTATTACATTCTCGAAATAATTTCATTTTGATTAAAATTAAAAAAAAAATTATTTTTTTGGTTTGCAGTAATAAGTAAAGTAAATGACAAAAGAAAACAGCAGAAGACAAGGCGAAACTATTAAAGGTGGTGTCACAGCTGATTTGAATTTTTTCTTTCGCCGTGTCCATGTGGCTGTCAGCCCAGAATAAAACAAGGCGAATTCATTCTTTGTTGTCTACTTTGTCAATACATTGCTTTAGCAATCAAATGTACAAAACATTGTTGTTGGTCTAGTGACATCACCTTTAATGAATGTGCCTTGGCAAAAGCCTTCTAAATGTTTTAATTAGAAAATAATCATTTGTTTTTGGTTATTCATTAAGCGTTTTATTTTGATAAAACGGTTTCAGCCGATTCAGTAAAAGAAAGTTCACACAAAAAAAGTTCAAAATTAAAGAAGCAATCTCTGAAAATAGTGTAAGAAAATTATAACATATCGAAAAACTCCATCCATACCTTCACGCAGCATCTAAATCTGAATATACAGGTGAAATCTATTAACGCTAGGCGGTCAATTTTACATTTCCCTTTCCATATTGAACCATCCTGAGCTTCTGACAAAGCGTAAAAGGTTGTTGATACCTAAAGTGTATACTATAGATTATCTATATTCGTTAAGAAGTAGGATCTTAAATGTCGGTTCCTGCTTCTGACTAGAGTCGGTCATGTGAAAAAAAGGTGTTGAATTGTTCGGCACTCCTCCTCATTCCTACAGCTACGACAAAAATCATGCATCTTCTTGCGTAATTTCCTATGAGACAATGTGCTGTGAGGGCCCCTACAAAGGTCCTAATTTGATAATACTCTCGAATAGACATTAATTTAGCCTTGGCTACTCATCCATCTTTGATTTTCAGAATTGATTAGTGCGTCCATAATAAGAAGCTTACAAGTTGCGAGAGGTACCTCCATAAAATTACTTATGTCTGGCATACAGGTAACTTCTCTTGTAAGTTGGTTAGTCTTACAGTTCGCTGGTATATATCTGTGGTCTGGAACCCATCACAAGATAATACAATACTGTTTGGCCGTGTCATTAAGAGATTGGCGACAATGTAAGACACTCCTTGATGTAATTGGAATGCATCCAGAGCCCGAAGCGCAGCTTAACTGTCTGACGCTTTAACGTGCTAAACATAACTTAGTATTGTTATTAAAAACAAAAACACAACAACATAAGTGAAATAAACAATATAAAAAAATATAAAAACAACGATATAAACAAAATTAGAATGCCAGTAGAGCGCACTCCACCCCGTGAACGGAGTATACCGCTATCTACCGCGCAAACAACAAATTCAAGTCAGTGCTCAACTTACTCTGATAAAACAGAAATAGAAACAAGAGAAACTATGGCTAAAATAAGAGAATCAACAATTCCGCTATCGTGGAGTAATCAATGTAAAACACCAATAGCGTTAACGGCTAATCACCATCACGTGGAGAATCCGGTAATAAAGACTACCTTGGCGCCCTACAACTATCCGCAAGAGATAGCAGTAACATCATGCACGACAGCAACAGGTACTCACTACTCCATTATCACTACATCAGCAACAGCTCTAAGCTCAACAACAACAACAACTTCATCCACTTCTGCTAAACCAACCCACGCACCTTCAACTCCCTTTCAAACCGCAACACGCAGTGCTGAATGTAGCGCACCAACTACACTGATCGCATCGTCATCAACAGCAACGCACAATACAAGAATGCAAATGCAAAATGAAAAAAAAAAAATGTGCAATCACAGTTAAAAAGAAACCGAGATAAGCAATCACCAAACAAACTCGAACTCTCAAACAATAACAAAAAACAAAAGAATAAAATGTAAACCTCTACACAAACAACTCTACAAGAGTATTGGTTAGGCAACCCAGCTTCATCAAATAGGTTCGATATCTTGGATGTAGATAACGGACCAAATATCAATGAGCCAGAAAGCAACCCAGCAGAAAAAGAGCCAGGTACGCAGCGTGCACAAAAACCGCCACCAATATATGTACAACATGTAGAAAATGTGTGTACCCTAACAAATGCATTGAATTCCCTGCCAAATAATAAATTTGAAATAAAAGTTCTTAGCCGAAACGAAATTAAAATCCAACCGAAAGAAACAACACATTACACAAAAATAATAGACTTACTAAAACAAAAAAAAACAAAATTTTATACATTTAGACCAAAAGAGCAACAAGGGTTTAGAGTATTTTTACGACAGATGCATCACTCGACTCCTATCGAAGACATAAAAAATGAACTTTTCGAACTAGGTCATGAAACAACAAATATTCACAACGTACAAATTAAAAACACTTCGGGTATAAAACAACCTCTGTCACTATTTTCAATTGAACTAAAATTAAATGAAAACAATAAAGACATATACAGTATAACTCATCTACTCCACTGTAAAACTAGTTTTGAGCCACCACGTCAAAAAAGAACAATTCCTCAATGTACAAACTGTCAGAGATACGGACATACAAAAAACTACTGTATGGTAGATCCAGTCTGCGTTAAATGTGCTGGTAAACACAAGACAAATATGTGTAAAATTAAGAACAAAGCGGAAACAGACCAAATTAAATGTGCTCATTGTGGCGAAAACCATACAGCTAATTATAGAGGCTGCGAAATCTACAAAAAACTCCAAGTACAAAGATATCCGACACTACGCAAAAAAGAAATTCACGCCGCACAAGAACAAGGCAATAATGAACATCACCAGGAAAATCTCGGCACTAATACAAATCAAACCCTTATACCAGGCGTTTCTTATGCACAAGCAGCATCAACGAAAACATTAACAAACGAATTTAACAACCCTAATAGTACCAAATCAAGTATAGATGATTTAACTGAACTTAAAACTATGATGAAACAATTGATAACACAAATGGCCACCATGATGAACATTGTAACCATACTGGTATCGAAGCTAGATGGTCGCACTACGTAAAATAAAAATAGCAATTTGGAACGCAAACGGACTTACGCGCCACGAACTAGAACTCAAGACTTTTATTCTAGACAAAGCAATTGATATTATGCTAATATCCGAGACTCATGCAACTCATAAAACTTTTGTAAATATACCCAATTACAACATACACTACACAAATCACCCAGATAACAAGGCTCACGGAGGAACTGCAATAATCATCAAAAAAACAATTAAATACCACGAACTTGATGGTTATAGAAAAAATAACATACAAGCAACGACAGTTTCAATAAATAGCTCAAATGGACCAATAACAATATCAGCAGTATACTGTCCGCCAAAATTCAATAACACAAAAGATCAATACCTGGAATATTTAAACGGACTAGGAAGCTGGAGGTGACTACAATGCAAAAAATTCTATTTGAGGATCAAGGTTAACAACTTCGAAAGGCCGAAAATTACTAGACGCTATAAGAGAAAATAATGCACACTTCATAAGCACCGGAGAGCCGACGTACTGGCCTACGGATATCAGAAAACAACCAGATTTAATTGATTTATATATTGTTAAAAATATTCCACAATCCCATATCACCATTAAGTCATGTTTGGAGCTATCATCGGATCATTCCCCACTTCTAATGACAATTCTTGGATCTCTGCACCAACAAACTTTTAGAGGACTATATAATAATAAAACAGACTGGAATTATTTCCGACAAAGTGTGGAAGCACAATTGACTATAAATATTTCATTGAAAACGGAAAACGAGATTGACTCAGCAATAGCTTTTTTCAACGATTCCATCATCAAAGCCCTCACCCTTTCGACACCAAATATAAAAATTCAACAAAAAGAGTCTATTCCAATACATATCAAACAAAAAATTCAACAAAAAAGGAAACTCCGTAAAAAGTGGCAAATTACTAAACATCCCGAAGATAAGGCAAAACTTAAGGGGGTCTTCTGGTCTCGAGGCCCTGAAATGAAGGGTTTTTTTGGGGATTGATTGTGACAAATCCTGTGAATATTTAAAAAAAAAATTTTTTTTATTTTAAAGGTACATGTCTTGGCTTTTAAAAAATGGTTTTGACTTTGAAAAAAATTAACACCCGCGACCTTGAAATGGCGCTGAAGACGTCCACCTCCAAACGAAACAGGTCTCCATTTTGGTCACGGTTTTTCCACCTGGGTAATCAGAAAGCAAAAATTAGATATGCGTTGTCTTCAGAGTTGCCCTGGTTAAGTTTTCCCGTGACAGATTTTTTTTTTTTAATTTTTTTCAAAAGTTATGCAACAATTTGCAAAAAAAATTTTTTTTTGCTCATTTTTTGAACTTTAAAAGGTTATAAAAATGGAATGAAAAAAAATTTCAAAAATCGTACACGGGGAAACTTAGCGGTAAGCTTTCCGAACCTTTTAAGACCAAAACCATTGAAATCGGAGTATAACTACTATGAAAAGTGTGACCAAAATGCTTAAAAAACACGATTTTCGGGGAAACGCGCTTAAAGATAAAGTTTATGATAAAACGGCCGGAGGAGGGTACACTTCGGTGCCCAGAAAAATGTGAAAAATGCGATTTTCAAAAAATCCTTTCTGTGGCGTATTCTCGCATACACATACAACAAAATTATGCAAAAAAAAAAAATCGATTTTTTTTTCGCTGGAGACCAGAAGACCCCCTTAACAAATCAACAACCGAATTAAAAACATTATTAAAACAACACCAGGATAAAAAGCTTGAGAATTACATACATAACTTGGGGGCCACGGCAGTTAACAATTATTCCCTATGGAAAGCAACTAAAAACTTAGTCAAAGCAGTTCCACATAAACCTCCCATCAAAACACATCACGGAACTTGGGCAAAGACCAATAAAGAGAAGGCAAACACACTAACTGAACACTTTAAAACAATATTCTCAAACGAAAAAGACAACCAGCACATTGAACAAAATGTAAATACGAGTAACCCAGAAAAGAGAATGAAAATGACAACCTCAGCAGAAATCAGATATCATTTGAAAAATCTGAACAGTAAAAAAGCACCGGGCTTCGATCTAATAAATGGTAAAATACTAAAAGAACTACCTGATGTAGCAATTACATATATACGAAAAATTTTCAACAGCATATTAAGGACACAATGCTTCCCACGCCTCTGGAAAGTTGCACAAATAACGGCAATCCCCAAACCAGGTAAAAGTGCATCAGAAATGACATCATATCGCCCTATCAGTCTCTTGCCCATTCTTTCAAAAGTGTTTGAAAAAATACTCTTTGCCAGATTAGACAAAATTCTGATAGAAAAAAATATAATACCAAGCCATCAATTTGGATTTAGACGACAGCATTCAACTGTGCAACAAGTCCACAGAGTTATAAACAAAATATTAAATGATATGGAAAATAAAAGGTTCTGCATAGCTGTCTACCTGGATATTGCAAAAGCTTTTGACAGGGTTTGGCATAAAGGATTACTACATAAGCTCAGCCAAATATTACCACGGAATCACTTCAATATTCTCAAAAGTTATCTGGAAAACCGACATTTTTTTATAAAGTTCGAAGACGAATGCTCAAGCATGATGCAAATGACAGCAGGTGTACCCCAAGGTAGTGTCCTAGGGCCTCTATTGTACCTGATATTTACAGCAGAAATACCGATCCCAACCACAAAAAATTGCATGATAGCCACATTCGCGGATGACACGGTTTTAATGGCATCGGATAAAATAGAAAAAAACGTGACTGACATTCTTCAACAAACAATAAATAACACCGTATCATGGTTCGATAATTGGGGAATAGAAGTCAACAAAGATAAAACGGTACAATATACAAACAGAAAGCCTAAGAAACATAAATTAACAATAAAAAACAATGAAATAAAAATCCTTCCTAGTGCAAAGTACCTTGGCATAACTATAGATGAAAAACTAAATTGGAAACGACATATACAAAACAAACGAAATGAAATCAAAAACCAGTTCAGACAATTATATTGGCTGTTGGCTAAAAATTCAAAACTAAGCCTTAACAACAAAGTAGTGATATATAAATCTATAATCTCACCCATTTGGAAATATGGCATTGAAATCTGGGGCACAGCAAAAAAAACCAATATCAAAATAATTCAAAGGACGCAATCTAAAATACTTCGAACAATAACAAAAGCAGGCTGGTATATACCAAACGACGTGATCCACAGCGACCTCAATATCGACACAATAGATGACACAATTAGAAAATACAGCATCAAGCATATAAAACGACTAACAAATCATCA
>JAYXIM010013745.1:0-12000 GCA_037575425.1 Anastrepha fraterculus | reverse complement strand
AAATGAACAAATGCGCAAACTACCACAATCGGAGAAAGCGGGAAAACGAAGATTAAAACGATTAACTCCAACAGAACTAACAATTTAACAAAACAATAAAGAAAAACAAAAATAATAATAATAATAAATAATAATAATTAATAATAATAGTAATAATTAATAATAATAATAATTATAACACAGAAAATAATATAATGTAGCATAATCTGAAGCAAAATTGAATGTTTATCTAGCATTGGTTAGAGAACAAAGAATTCCAATACTACTTTAAAAATACAGTCGAACCTCAATAAGTCGAACTTCGATATCTCGAATATTTGATATCTCGAATCAAATTGCTTGGCAATGGCGTTTAGAGTGAGATTTGTGTGTAATTTTTACTTGATAACTCGAACTTCTATTACTCGAATATCTTGATAACTCGAACAGAATAGTTTAGCGCCAGCTTTGATAAGTCGAATTTCCGGGGGAATCCCCTTATTACGTGTTGCTTATTTTATAGCGAACAGATGCCAGCAGTTGGGTCGCTGCACTGTTTAAGTCCACAGGTATTTTATTAGTAGTTCTTACGCGAAAATAAACTCTGTTGACATGCCATCAAAACGTTGTTTAAAAACTTTATCTACTGATGAAAAATTTAAACTAATAAAGGAAGTAGAAATGGGTGCGCGAAAAAAAGATGTAGCTGTAAAGTATGCTATTCCGGCAAATACAGTGTCACCTATTTAAAAAAATAAACAAACGGTTATTACTGCAATCGAAAGTGGTGGTGCAAGTGGGAGTTCAAAGAGACTAAAAAAGCCAACATACGTAAATGTAGAAAAAGCAGTTTTAGAATGGTTTAAATCGGCAAGAACACGGAATTTGCCTATATCCGGAGGATTGCTTAAAGAAAAAGCATTGGAATTTAGTCAAAAATTAGAACAACCGAATTTCAAGGCAAGCACTGGTTGGCTCGATAATTGGAAACGAAGGTATGTACATTCATAAAATAAATGTGAAAGCTGGCACCTAAAGTTTTTTTTTTTCAAAGATCTGGTATATGTCATAAAGAGGCGTGTGGTGAGAGTAATGATGTAAGCGAAAAAGACTGTATGAAATGGCAACGTGATGTTTTACCTCATTTATTAGAAGGTTATCAAGCACGGGACGTATTTAATGCAGACGAGACGGGCTTATTCTTTAAATGTCTTCCAGATAACACCTTAACTTTTAAAAACCAGAAATGCCATGGAGGAAAGCACAGTAAACAAAGAGTTACGTTGATTATTGCCGCAAACATGGATGGATCAGAAAAATTGAAATCACTCTTGATAGGTAAAAGTAATCAACCCCGCTGTTTCAGAGGTGTTAAATGGTTACCTCTCGACTATAAAGCAAATTCAAAGGCGTGGATGGCGGGAGCCTTTTTTGAAGAATGGCTTCTTAACTTAGACAAACAATTTGGAAAAGCCGGAAGAAATATTCTACTTTTTATTGACAACTGCCCAGCCCATCCTAAAGACATCCAATAGAGATTAAAGTTTATCAAACATGCATTTTTTCCCCCGAATATGACACCAAAATTACAGCCACTCCTTCGTCGCGTAATTTTAAAAAATACTATAAAATGCTTTGAAGTAAACAAAAATCTTAACATTACATTAATGGACTGTGTTGATGAAATAACTAATGCATGGAATATCGATGTTAAGCCTGAAACCATCTCTAATTGTTTTAGAAAAGCCGGCTTCGGTCAATATTCTGAATGGGAGGAAGAAGATGACATTCCTTTGGTTGTCATAAGCGAACGCATAAAAGAAAGGAGTAAGGAAGAAATTCAACTGCAAAATGAATATTTTTTTTTTTTTTTTTTTTCTTCCATAAAATATTACACCTGTCATTAGACAATAAGTAATTTGATTTACAAAAAGATGGAATGAGAGTGATATTGAAGGGCCAATGCCCCCAAGCTCATTTAGAAGAAATCTATACATATTATTTAAAAAGCAAGTGGTTAACAATGACATATACGATTAGTTGACAATTGATTACATGGATTTTGCAAGATCTGTTGGTGTTTGACGGTTAAGCCGACTTTGGGTAGATTTTTCTTTATTTGGTAGTCTTCTCATCATAGGATTTGTGTGCGTTAATAATCTATTTATGTGTCTTCTGCTAGCGCTTTGTATTGTTTCATCAATAGTATCGATGTCAAGGTCGCGATGAATATCTGCGTTAGGTATGTACCAAGGTGCCTTAGTTAAGGTCCTAAGTATTTTAGACTGGACTCGTTGAAGTATACTTAGATTACTTTTTGCAGCAGTGCCCCAGATCTCAATTCCATATTTCCAGATTGGAGCAATTATCGTTCGATAAATAAGTACTTTATTTTGCAATGATAGATTGGACTGAGGTCCAAGTAGCCAGTACAATTTCTTAAAACGATTTTTAACTTCATTTCGCTTTTTCTTTATATGCTCCTGCCAGTTTAATTTCGAGTCGATCGTAATACCCAGGTATTTCGCTTTGGTGTCAATATTCACGTCAGAATTACCAACGCTAACTGGTTCAATGGTTGTCCTTCGGTTTGTGTAGTTCACTTGTATTGTTTTGTCAGCGTTAATTTCGATGTTCCATTTTTTGAACCAGTTTAATGTCACATTTAATTCGTTTTGTAAATTTTGTTTTGCGACTTTTGTATCTTTATGAGATACCATGAGAACTGTGTCATCTGCAAATGTTGCAATCATGCTGTTTTCTAACTTCGGTTCCGGTAGATCAGCCGTGTACAATAGATACAATGTTGGTCCTAAGACACTGCCTTGGGGAATGCCTGCGTTCATAGGTTGAATGTCTGAACATGCGTCGTTATATTTAACATAGAATTTCCTGCCTTGGATGTAACTCTTAAGCATAAGGTAAAAGTCATTAGGTAGTTGTGATTTTAATTTATGGAGTAACCCAGGATGCCACACTTTGTCAAAAGCTTTAGCTACGTCGAGGTATATGGACATGCACACTCTTTTTTTATTCAGGTCGTCATTAATTTTGTGAACTACTCTATGAATCTGTTGGATTGTTGAATGGTTTTTCCTAAATCCAAATTGGTGTTGGGGTATCAGATTCATGCTTGTTATAATAGGATTTATCTGGTCAAATAATATTTTCTCGAAAATTTTTGATATTGTCGGTAGTAGGCTGATTGGTCGATATGATGTCGCTAGTGTAGCGTTTTTGTTAGGTTTCGGGATCGCTATAATTTCAGCTACTTTCCAGGTATTAGGGAAATATTTGAGTCTTATAACAGCGTTGAAAATATTTCTTAGATAAATTATTGCCTTGTCAGGCATATGCTTCATAATTGTTCCCGAAATTTGATCGTATCCAGGCGATTTATTGTTCTTTAGAGTTTTTATTAATTGTTTTATCTCCGTAAGTGTGATTTTTTTAATTTGCTGCTTATTCTCGTTTGCTGCATAAGTTAGATTTATGTCGTTATTATTATTTTCAAAAGTATCTTTAAAATGTTGAGCTAAGACCGTTGCTTTTTCTGAAGAGGTTCGGGCCCATTTCTCTTTAGGTGTTTTTATTGGTGGTAAATGTATCGTGGCGCCCACCACTTTTTTCGTCGCCTTCCAAAGTGTGTAGTTTGAGGATTTTGTTGCGTCAATATTTTTGAGATAATTGCTAAGTTGTTTGTCTTTTTCCTTTTGAAGTAGGTCTCTTATATCTTTTCCCAATTTGTTTAGCTTTTTCTTGTCGTCTGGAAATCTTGTTGTCTGCCATTTCTTCCTTAGCTTTCTCTTTTGTTTTAGTTTCTTTTTTATCGTATCAGGAATGTAGTCATGTTTTACTTTAGTTGGTGGAGAGGGTGTAGATTTACTAACTGCCTTAATAGTTTTGTCGTTAAAAAAAGCTATAGCTGTCTCAATTTCGTCGCCAGTTTTCAAAGATACTTTTGTGTCTAAATATGATTCCAAAAGCTCAGTAAACGCATTCCAGTCTGTACGATGATTGTAAAGTGGTGGATTTAAGTATTGTTGCGGTGGCTGTTGGGTTCTTAGTATAATTGGCGAGTGATCAGAAGAGAGCTCAAGACAAGATTCAATTGTCAGTACGTTTGGATTAATTGATTTCATGATAAAAAAGTCAAGTAAGTCGGGTACTTTCTTAATGAATATGAAGCTTGGTAAAATATCAAAGGTACAGAAGGTGTCACCTTTAATGATTTTATGCATGTGGATGACGATATTGTTACTTCAAAGTTTCCCACAGATGAAGATATTGTGGAGCTATTGGGATCTAAATCCGAATTTAAGCATGATAGCGAAAGTGATATAATTAGAAGATGATATGCTGCAACCAGTTTCAAACGAGCTAGTTGCAAATTCATTCAAGATTTTGCGGTCAGATTTAAAAACCAATGAACATACAACCGATACTCTGTACAATGGTTTAAATAATATTGAAGCTTTTTTTGAAGATCATAATAAAAAATCCTCTCGTCAAACCGAAATAACTGACTTTTTTACTTTAAACGAATGAAAGCTATACATCTATTCATACAATGTTCTTAATTATGTATATATAATTTTAAAATATACGCATACAATATTATATAGCAACTATACATAATTTGAAGCATGTACTGTTTTATCAATAAAATTGTTTGCTAACCCTTGAGTTTTATGGATTGTTTTATTTTTCCATCAGGTTTTATTTTGTTTATCGATTTTTATGTATGTATGTACATATGTGTATTATATTTGATAGCTCGAAATCTTGATAGCTCGATTTTTTTTTGTGGCATGTCATAGTTCGAGTTATCGAAGTTCGACTGTAATTACTTATTGTTAAAATTTAACAGATTGTAATTAAAAAAGGGAAATAAAAAAAAAAAAAAAAAAAAACTGTGTGATAGAATGTAGATATCTGTTGATAATATTCGGTTTATCTCTAACCACTTTAAGGCTTCATGAACAGCGTTTATTTCCGGGTACTGCGAGTCCGCTTTAATAAAATATTTAGATATTTTTCTTACCTGAACTCTTTGGGTATATAATTTTTTTAAAATTTTTTATTTTTAAATACGCCCATTTTTAACCATCCGTCACAAGAAAAAAATAACTGGTACACCAAAAATCAAGCATTTTAATCACTGAGTGATACTCAGCTGCACCCAGGCCCTCTGCCTTTGCAAGTGCATAAAACTGGCAAAATGCGATGGAACATTTGGTTGGGTGAAGTGACCTTCTCAGTGCGCTTTCTCGAGTAGTTGTACTTAAAGCTATGTTCGGTTTGATAACTTTAATTTTGGCCCTCTACTTCTCTGAATCATCCCACTGTGCACTGTAGGAGTTGCAAGCAGCTGTCAGAGTGTCAGCTGTAGCTTGTTTTTTTTTATATTTTTTATCTGTTGTGCATCGCCTGCCAACTGTGCGCTATTAAATGATGTGCTGCTTTTAGGCGCAAATGAGTGCTTTTAATGTTTGCCACTCAACCGTATGCCGTATGACTGACATTATTGCTGAGCTGTTGATGTAGCAATGCTTACAAACATACATTTGCTGTGTTGCGTTTTTTTTTTTGAAGGTGAATTCATTTCAGTTTTCCTCCATGCACCGTTATTTCGTGTGTATTTGTGCTCCAAAAATGTGATGGCATATTTCGTGGCAATGCCAGAACTGGGCTTTTCATACAAATACATATGTTTTGGTACATCTTTTCATCTTTTATATTTCTGTGTCATTTCATTGCCTACTGCACTCTCGCTGACAGCAATATGACTGCAATTACTTTGACGCAGTTGGTTCCAATAGGCAATTCAATGCCTGAAATTATGATTTTAATGTAGTAGCAAGCATACCTTTTGCAAGTTTCATGCCACTCAGGAATGATATAGATGACAAGATAATGGTTGCTTATCACTATTCATTTTTATAAGGTTTTTAATACAACTAAAATCCCGCAGCCCTGAATTGTAACGTCAACATCAAAGCATACTTCGCTGTGCAGACGGCTAAGAGTAGCACCAAATGCTTTCGTTTAATCACAAAATCAAAGCACAACAAAAAAAATAAAAACACCCTAATCCCTTTAATCACATTTTACGCCCAAAAAAATAACCTCAACCTCAAGAGCGTAAAAAAACAACCACCTCTAGGCAAACATCAATGAATGTTAGCATACCTTTGGGAGCTAATTAACACCCAATGTGTGTCAATAACCGCACGCGAACAAGATAAGCAACAATCGAGCGCAACCATAAAGAAACAAAAAACAAAACAAGAAACACAGCAAACAACAAAACCACTAACAAAAGCGTAAAAAGCACAACCCACACGCCAGTCACTCAAACTGATTGATCAATGCGGCTAAGGCAGGGGGGTTATGCTGTACGATTGCCTTTTATAACGCGAAATATAAGGATTCTCACAGCTGGCTCGGAATATTAACACGCTTTAATTTATTAGTATCCATTATGTTTTTATGCAAGTGGCACGCAAAGGCAAGTCTTTATAGAAGAGCACCCAACCCACTGCATGGAAAATATGCATTAGAGCACAAAATATAAATGAAAGAACAACAGAACCAACAACACTGACAACCGCATCAATTGCTGTGTTAATAATGAAAACATACTCACTCATAATCGGACACATTTATCAGGTTCATAAACTTACATGAGCAGTCAGTGAGTGGGGAGGGTGTACACACACACATTCAAAGGTTTAATGTTAGTGGAGATAGGCGGCTAGAAGAAAAGACTGTGCATTGAAGGTAAGAAAATGAAGAGCATTTATTATTTGTGGCGTGTAATTAGATATGTGATGCCAAAAATGGAGTCTCACATACACACATAAACAATTCTACTTATACATATGTATATATAGGTATATATAGTCTGTGTCAGAAAAAAGGAACCGAGATTATTCATGAAGTATAAATATATATAAAGGCTGGTTAAATTTCAAGAGCCGATGTTCAATGTGAACCACACCTAAACGTGAAGCTTTTTTCTACATTTCATTTGACATTTTTCAATTTCAGACTAACTCAATTTGAACCATGGAAAGATACACAATCAAGCAACGCGTTAAAGTTATTCAGGCTTATTATGAAAACAGGCGTTTGAATTTCGAAAAAAATCATCTTCAGTGATAAGGCACATTTTCACCTCAGTGGATTCGTCAATAACCAGAATTGCTGCATTTGGGCGAATGATAATCCAAGAGTGATTGCCGAAAAAACAATGCACCCACAAAGAGTGACTGTTTGGTGCGGTTTATGGGCCGGCGGCATCATTGGGCCGTAGTTTTTCCAAAATGAGACCGGTCAGGCAGTTACTGTGAATAGTGTTTTCTATAGTGAGATGATAACAAACTTTTTATGCCCCAAATTGGAAGATATGGATGTAGACGATATGTGGCTTCAACAGGACGGTGCCACTTGTCACACAGCTAACGAGACAATGGCTCTTTTGCGCGAAAAATTTGATGGCCGAATAATCTCACGTCGCGGAGATGTCAATTGGCACCATTGGACTTTTTTCTTTAGGGTTATTTGAAAGAAAAGGTGTACGTCGATAAAGCAGCAACAATTCAAGAGCTAAAGGATGAGATAATTCGGCACATTAACGGCATAGAACCTCAATTATGCCTCAGCGTCATCGAAAATTTGGACCATCGGATAGAAGTCATTTAGGCGGCCATTTGGCCAATATTTTATTCCATACGTAATTGAGCTATACCAATATTATCAAAATAAAGGAAAACGGTAATAATTAAAAAAAAAAAAATGGAATTTATTTAAGCTCAACACAAGCCCTTAAAACTTAACCAGCCTTATTTAAAATTTTTTTTACATGAAAGTATGTACAAAACTACGAATCGCAATTACTCAATAAGCCGTATAATCTTCATCGTTGTCGAGTATAGCCTTTGAACCAGCTTTTCTGCGTAGCAAACAGGGCTAAATTTTGCGAACTTGACGCGCGAGTTGCTTTGAATCATGAACTGGCCTTTCGCCAAATGCGTTTTCATAATTCCCCACTCATTTTCAATGGGATTGGCTTCTGGGGACTGGGTAGACCAGTCCAATACTGTGACGCCATTTCCTTGTTTTGTTGTTTTTCAATGTTTTTTTCTGAGAGCATTGGTTTTGATTATGTGGTAGGATATGCTCGCCTCCTTCAGTCGACATTCGATGGTGTTGACACTCACATCTATTCCCTTTTTAGCAAGAAGTGATCGTTTTTGGCGTAGTCACATAGAAGGATCCCGCTTGAAAGTTGAACGACCACTTTATCCTACTTTTTTGACGCCACTCGTTTCAAGCTGCGCTCAGAAAAGTAATAAACATTTCTGTACACCTTATATCACTGGTTTCACATCACAACAAACCTTTTTGATTTTTTAATCACTAAGCCGTAAGCCGATCTCAGCCCTTTCGGCCCGCCTTAAAACGCTGCGTGTCCTTCTCACTCATTTTTGTTAAGTTGCGTTTACGGGAAAGCTTCGAACGACACTAGCCTGAGTTAGCACTGGCGTCGTAGCCCTTGAGTGGGACTATCACGCCGCAAAAAGCAGAACGAAATATATCTTGAAGTTGCAAGAAAAAAACCGGTTCTTTCTTCCGACATAGACTATGTGTATATATACACTAGGGCGGGTCGATTTAAAAATCGCTCATTGCTCTGTGAAAATCATATTCTAGGGATCAAAATAAGAAACTTTGCCGAAGGAACCATACCTCTAAAACGAATTCTGATGTCCCCCAATTTGGGTCGAACGAAAAATCCCACTTTGACCTATTTAGAGTGCTCCAATCGAGTCCAAATGTATGACCGACCCCCACTAACTTCGGACGGCCGATCCACCCTTGCCAGTGGCACACCTCCTGGAACTCCCCTGGGGGGTTCCCCATACAATCATTTCAAAATATCACCATTTTTGGCCTTTACATGAGAAAAGAAACTAAAAAGTTCGACCCAAATTGGGGGACATCAGAATTCGTTTTAGAGGTATGTTTCCTTCGGCAAAGTTTCTTATTTTGATCCCTAGAATATGATTTCCACAGAGCAAAGGGCGATTTTTTTGCCTCCCCACAAATCGACTCGGCCTAATCTGCACCCCTCAATGAGAAAACAGAGAAAGTCGCCTTCTCAGCATCTCGTCAGCGAATCGTCAGCGACTGGCTTCAGGAGATACGCCAAAGCCGAGACTCAGGCCAGACTTTCATCAACAGAAGATCATAATATGTGTTTGGTGGGACTGGGAGGTTATGATGCACTGGGAAATGCTCGAAAAGAGTGTCATGGTCAACAAGGAGCACTACATTGGCCAGCTACACTGCGTGAATGAGGTTATTCGACTGAACAGACCTGATCGACATAGTCTTATGGTTTACTCCTTCACGACAACGCCAGGCGCCATGTTGAACAAGTTGCTAAAACCGCACTCCAGCCGCTCGAATGGGAGGCCCTTCAACATCCGTAGCATTTTTCAGACCTTCCACCGGCCAACTATCATCTTTTCCGTTCCCTGTCAAACTATATGAAGGGCGTTACCTTCGATAGCAAAGAGGTTCTTAAAACCTGGCTCAACACCTTTTTTGACACCAGACCAGGCGATTTTTGGTAGAAAGGCATCAAAAATGTTGTGAAAAGGTGGGCAGAGGTCGTAAGCAGCAACAGCGAATATATAATTGATTTGCCTGATTTATATAATTATTGTTTTTTGTTTAAATGATCGTCTTCGGTAAAAACGCTACGAAGTTATTCCCCAACGCCCACGTACACACATACATACGTGCATATATTTGTTAGCCTTCATATCACAAGAACTATTATTAATAAAATCCAGACCCGCATTATCTTCCAAGTGGGCTCCACCTCTCACTAGAAATTGTTTACCAAAAAATTTCGCAACAACATCTCATAAATTTGCCCCATCATGAGGAAACACTTACAAGCCAAGAAAGGATTATTGTCCAATCTGACGAACATAAGATAAACAACATAAGGAAGCAACAACTAAAAGTGAACCAAACAAATGTGAAGCGTGACATCACACAAAACAAACAGCAACTTGAAATATAAAAGCAACTAACATATTCCTGCCACTATTAACCCATAAAAGCACACAAAATACTTACACACACATACATAACAGTAAGTATGCCACACCACTGCGGGATGCTCATCAATCTAAAAGGATTTGTACAACTCGAATGCCCACTTATCGTGTCAATACTTACAAGTTGTTGGAGATTAAGTAGTGAAAGAAGAAAGCGAGGCGGATGTGCAAGTAAAGGAAGAAAAGTGGGAAGGATAGTAGTGAGAAAAAAATGGAAATACTTAGTGGCAGAAGAAGCAATATTGCAGTAGACAGTTGGTGGCAAGTGAATGAATGAATGAATACTTAAATGGTGGTCGACGCTCATTGCCTGAGTGGAAACAGCAGCAACGACAACAGCAGCTGTCCGACACGCAGTCTGCGCTAGGCATTTCGCCTGCCCAGCATTTTGTTTTCACATACACAACATGCATACACAAAGTGTGTATTTCTAAGTTGGCTAACCCTGTGCGGAAAATTTTAACTAGTCATAGAAAGGACTGCTTTCGAACAAGCGCTATTTCGCCATTGGGTGAGTGACCAATTGGCAGCTCTGCCTCTCATGCTCCGTGTGGAGACAACAGCCTTCAGAGTTTGATAGTGTCAATAGAGAGAGAAATGGTGCACACACTCACCAACGAAACCGTACGCCCGTATCAGCTGACACGATGAAATTAAGGAGAGCCTAATGTAAATGAATACCTAAGTACATATGTAACCCCTTAAAGGAGGTTGACCTCTGGAGATAGTCTCTCAAGGAACATGGTAGCATTTTTAGGCAGTTAAACTTGAACTTCGTACTGATTTCTCTATCCGCGAACTGAAATTTGAGGGTCGTGCCAGGGCAATCTTTCCAAGTAGCAGATATTGCAAAGAGACGTAAATCTGTACCGATGCTGGTAGCTCTGCATGCACTGACGGTTCCAAGATGGTATCGGCAGTCGTTGCAGGGGTTTCATCTATTTCCTTAAAACTGCCTGTGTTTTTCGGGTAGAAGTCTTTGCGATCCTACAGGTATGCAAAATGCTTAGGGAGTGCTGCAGCAAGGAAGATATTAACATTTTTCCAGAAAATTAAGCTGTGATCAATGCAGTGGCAACCCCATGGTGCAGCTCCAAACTGTTCAACTCCTGTAAGGAGCATATCAAATCACTCGGATGTGCAGGATATATTTCTCTGATCTCGGTTCCAGGGTATAGAAACATAGAGGAAAATGAAATTGTTGATGAGCTGGCCAAGAAGTGGTCGACTGAATTGGTCTCACAGATCTCCTACTCAATCATTGGCATCACTCTGAATATTATTAAATGGAAATTGCACAACTTATTTCTCAGAAAAGCGTAATTCAAATTGAACTCCACTTCTTCGATTGCTATTTCGAAAACCCTTTGGTCCCAGTACAATAGACGCAGAACGCAGAAAGATCTGAGGACTACACGCCATCCAATTTCCAAGCTCGCAGCAGCTCGACGATCGGCGCACACACAGAAAAGCTAGGTTTACCATTTAACCCCCATTGCAGAAGCTGTGGGAACTTTTCAGAGAAGGAGACTGAAGACTGAGAGTGGGCACTTTCTCTGTATATGTCCGAGTTTGGCAGCTAGATGATTAACGTCACTGGTTGCAACTTTCTTCGACAGGCTGTGGTATGACTATATTCATGAACAAACGACGAGCACGAACGCGTGAGGTAAAGCCTCAAGACGAACCCAAACAGACAACAAGTCGATATCGAGTAACGATATTGCAATTTTCCGATGCAGGGGGAGGAATGTTATAAGGGTAGTGGGAGCATGCCTCACATACCACAGGTGTGACGGCACCTTTTATAGTGTTTCTGACATTTTCGAAGTTAACCTCCTCTGAAAAAAAAACAAAAGGAAAAAATTGCTGGGGTAGAGAT
>JAYXIM010013735.1:0-27388 GCA_037575425.1 Anastrepha fraterculus | reverse complement strand
ACTTATCATACCCATGTATGTATATATGTATGCACATTAGAATGTTTGGAAGACAAGCTGAATCCTCTTGGATACTTTGAAATATTTTTAACGCACCTTGAAAATATGCTCGATTTTGATGAAACTCAATGCCTTGTCTATTCGCCAATTCTGCCCGCTTCCGGTTGATTGCATGCTCTCATCCATCTGATCAATTGTTGCTGTATTTGACAGCAAATATCCTAATTGTGATTTTGTTCTAATGGCAGCAGAATTGGGAAGCTGTCTCAAACTTACCAAGCATACAGAAAAACCTTCATGGCGATCGTTTTGGTCTGCCCAACGAAATTTCACCACAACCTTGATCGTATGCGACCTCTTTCCTGCCAGTTCAAAAATGGGTCGACTTCGTTAGGTTTCAGCAAAGAATTAGAATTCAATTCAATTCGGTGCGAGAGCTTCTTTTATGTCAGATCGTTCGTGTGACACTCATACCGTGAGCTTCTTCCTGTTGCCAGCCTTGTGCGAATGGTTTCAAACGTAATCAAATGGTTGGCCTAATTTTCAATATCTGAGCTATGGAATTAGTGCTGACATGATGACCTTATTTGAAGATTTTCATCATTTAATAGAAATTTGCGACGATTAGCTGGCTAGAGCGTGCTTCATCTTCCATAATATCCGAACGATTGTTATCACCGATTTGCTGTTGTATTCGTCACTGAATTGAGTCCATAAGAACCATAAAGCCGCCTGCCTAAACTTCGGTTTTGTTTTCTTAAAAGAGAGCGTAAATGCCGAACTAAGATATTTTTCAAGACAACTTTTTAATACTATTATTTTAATAAGTTTTGATTAATTAACGACGAACACAAGTGCGTGGGTATAAAAAAGAGTTTTCATGTGTATTTATTAATTTCAAAAATTAGCTGATTTTATAACTGCATATTTTTATTATTATTGCATTATCATTTATCTATTTATTTATTTATTATTTTATTGGAATTTTTTATTATTTCAACAGATGTTTTAATAGAATCTGTCGCTAAGTTCGAAAATCTACATAATTTTTTTTCTATTATCTAGTTTTGAAAATATTGCCAAATAACGGTTTTTAAATAAAGACATGCCATAACAACTACTAAGCATTAACCCATCAAAACAAGTTTCACTGAGCAAAAATTATACGGATTTTTGGATACACCGACCGATTTTACATAGTAATTGGAGGGTCTGGTTCAAAAGTAAAAAAAATTGTTTTTTTTTTTAACCTGTGTTATTTGATGCGCATTTAAACATTTATGTCATATACTTTTTTGAAATTATATTTAGTTTTAACCCAACATTTTTTTTATATTTCTCTCTATTAGATAATGAAAAATCTCAATTCGCTTTATTCGTCCTTCTTATAAATGTTTATAAAAAAATTGTAATAAAAAAATATTACTAAATACATTTAGTTTTTGTTAAAAAAATGTGTATGTTTTCCTGCATAAATATCGAAAAAACTCAATTCAAGCTTTTTTGCTCTTTTTATAAATTTTTATAAAATTGATTTAACAAAAAATATTAGCATATTTAGATTTTATGAGAAAACTATTCTATATGTTTTCCTTCAGTGACCTTCGAAAGAACTGAATTCACGTTTTCTGTCCTTTTTATAAATTTTTATAAATTTTGTGTAACAAAAAATATTAGTATATTTAATTTTTATGAAAAACAAAACTTGTATGTTTATTGTTTTTATTTGCTCTTCTTATAAATTTGTATAAAAAGTTTTTAGCAAAAAAAAATTTTTTTTGTATATTTAATCTTTATAAAAAAAATTGTACATATCTTCCAAAAAATCTGAATTCACGTGTTTTTACTTTTTTTATAAATTTTTATAAAATTTTTGTAACAAAAAATATTAGTATATTGAATTTTTATAAAAAAGGTGGTTAAGTTTCAAAGGCCGGTGTTGATTTTGAATAAAATACAATTTTTTTAGGAAATTATTATCATTTCTCTTTATTATGATAACTACGCATAGAAGAAAGTATAGGCCAAATGGCCGCCGCGGCCTCGGCGGCACACCTCCATCCGATGGTTTAAATTTTCGATGACGCTGAGGCATAATTGAGGTTCTATACCGTTAAGGTGCGAATTATCTCATTCTTTAGCTCTTCAATTGTTGCTGGCTTATCGACGTACACCTTTTCTTTCAAATAATCCCAAAGAAAGAAGTCCAACGGTGTCAAATCACATGATATTGGCGGCCAATTGACATCGCCGCGACGTGAGATTATTCGACCATCAAATTTTTCGCGCAAAAGAGTCTTTGTTTCGTTAGCTGTGTGACAAGTGGCACCGTCCTGTTGAAACCACATATCGTCCACATTCATATCTTCCAATTCGGGCCATAAAAGTTCGTTATCATCTCACGATAGCGAACACTATTTATAGTAACTGCCTGACCGGTCTCATTTTGGAAAAAATACGGCCCAATGATGCCGCCGGCCCATAAACCGCACCAAACAGTCATGCTTTGTGGGTGCATTGGTTTTTCGGCAATCACTCTTGAATTATCATTTACCCAAATGCGGCGCGGCAGTTCTGCTTATTGACGAATCCACTGAGGAGAAAATGTGCCTCATCACTGGATATGATTTCCTTGACGAAGTGCGCGATATGTATTTTGATTTGAACGCCGGTTTTCATAATAAGCCTGAATAACTTTAACGCGTTGCTCGATTGTGTGTCTTTCCATGGTTCAAATTGAGTTAGCCTGAAATTGAAAAATGTCAAATGAAATGCAGAAAAGAACTTGACGTTTAGGTGTGGTTCACATTCAGCATAGGCCTTTGAAATTTAACCACCCTTTATATGTTTTCCTTCAAAGACCTTTGGAAACCCCTAATTCACTCTATTTACCTTTTTTAGAAATTTTTATAAAAAGATTGTATTAAAAAAGATTAGTATATTTAGTTTTTACACAATTTTTTTTATGTTTTCCTGCATAGACACCGGAAAATCTCAATTCGCTTTATTTATTCCTTTTATAAACTGTTTTTATAATTTTTCAGTTTAATAAAAAAAAATTGTATGCGTTTTCGTTCGAAAAGTCTCTGTTAAGTTTTTTGTTCTTCTTTATATTTTTATAAAAATCTGTAATAAAAAATATTAGTATATTTAGTTTTATAAAGAGTGGTTAAGTTTTAAAGGCGGGTGTTGATTTTGAATTTTTAAAGAAATTATTGTCATTTCTCTTTATTGTGATAATATTGGTATGGCTCAATTACTTCTAAAACAAAATATCGGCCGGTGGCACACCTCCATCCGATGGTCCAAATTTTCGATGACGCTGAGGCATAATTGAGGTTCTATGCCGTTAATGAGCCGAATTATCTCATCCTTTAGCTTTTGAACTGTTGCTGGCTTATCGACGTACACCTTTTCTTTAAAATAACCCCAAAGAAAGAAGTCCAACGGTGACGTTGACGTTTAGGTGTGGTTCACATTCAGCATCGGCCCTTGAAATTTAACCACCCTTTGCAAAAAAAACTATATATATTCTTTCATTGACCTTCGGAAAATTGCAATTCGCATTTCTTGTGTTATTTGAAAAAAAAAAATGTATGTATATGCTTTCCTGTATAGACAATGGAGAATTTCAATTCGCTTTGTTTGCTCTTCTTTTAGATTTACCAAAAAAAAAAATCATTAGTATATTTAGTTTTTCAAAAAAATTTTGTTGACATGTTGGAAAATCTCAAATCGAAGTATTTGACTCTTTTCTAAAAATTTGTTACCAAAAAAATTTTCGTATGATTAGTTTTTACTCGTTTATATGTTTTCCGCAGATATCGGAAAATCTCAACTCGCTTTATTTATCATTTTTTTTAACTTTTATATACAAATTTCTCCATAGACATTTGAAAATGTCAATTTAGTTTATTTGTCCTTTATAAAATTTGAAATTTTTTCCATATATCGTCCCCTTAGTATTAAAATAGCCTATAAATTTTTTGATGTTTTGAGAAAATGAATTTCAAACTTTTTGTTGAAAGTAGCTCTCACTCAAATCTCGTTATGTCTGTAAATATTTATTATTTTTTGACTGACGTTTTGACCCACTTTGTGGAACTAGAATTTGACAAAATTTTGACCACATATAAAATCGACGATGGAGAATCCAAAAATTCAATAAAAAAATAATAGCCTATGAGCACATAGGCTATTGTTATACTAAGGGGACGATATATTCCGCTATATTATATCTTTACTCGTTTTATTTAATCTATTTAATACATTTTTATAAAAATTTCTTACAAACAAAAAGTTGGTATATTTGGTCAAACAGCTGGGATGTGAGATATCCCTACCCTTACACAGTGAGATTGTTTGTTTGTGTATGTGTGTGTGCATAAAATAAGTAAAATATGTAGAAAAGTCCTAATGCCTTCACACATACAGATGTACCCCAACTACACCACTTGCAGCTCCGTCATTTCTTCGCGGTGTAACCACAACTCACCTAGCATATATTTACACATACAAACGCATATATGTATGTATGTACATTTCATGAATTCCTCAATCGTTCAAACGAATATCAAATCAAATAAATATTGCGTGGACAATCAGCGAATTGGGTCAAAAGATTCCAAATTACGCAGCCATACATACATAGACTAGACTATATATGTATGTATTTGTAAATATGTATGTATATGTGAAGCGAATGCTGCTACAAAAATATGCATACATAGGTGGCCATATATGTACAGACAATGTATGTATGTATGTGGGTATGTAAAACGAAATATTTCTATTGCGCACTTAAAATTGTATGCGATTTTCCTCTTTGTGTTTGTATGGCAATAAATACAATCGCACACATACTCGTACACATTGAAGGGGAATAAAAGTTCTTGGAATTTTTTTGTTTTGCATTTCCTCCCTTTTTGCACTTATAATAAAAAACAAAAACAAAACCAATATTTTATTTTGTTTATCTACTTTGTTCGCACCGCAATTTTTCGCTCCTTTTTGTTAAAAGAAAGTTACAAAAATGTATCCTCCTTCTCGCCCCTTGCACATTCGATGGCCCCCAGAGTTTATCACGACCTCAATCAATATCTCAACCACCACTGCAACCACGTCGCCCAACCAGCAGCCCATCGAACGGAATGTGATTTTTGTACACTTTGTTTACTTTTGCATATTTTATTTTTAAATTACTCCCTTTGAAACGTAGTAAAGTAGCTTTTTCCTATTAAATTTAATACCTTTTTCTGAATTTTCTCCCGTTTACTTCAACTACGCATCCGTTTGTTCTTCGTGTAATGGAATATTTTCCCCTTAGATATTAAATAAAAAATATTTTTTTTTCCCGCTTGTACATACCTACATACCTGAACACTCTTTAATATACATAAATATATATATATACATATAAGTATATGAAGTGCATAAAGTATAAGAAAAATGTTTGCCAAAATGTTTGTGAAATTTAAAACGAAATGATATGAAATTTAAGTTGACACGGATTTTCGCAATTCGCTTGAATCTGTTTATAAATTAAAATTTTCAAACCAAAGGACAGCAGTTGCAACAACAGTAGCGCATAGCTAGCTTATAACGGTAACAGGTAAGTAAAAAGAGAGTGAAAAAAGAAATGAACTGGATAAGTGGTTACATTAGATACACATATGGAACTAGTGTGAGTGTATAATTTCAAAAGAAAAAAAATAAGAAAAAAAGGTCTGGATGAAGATATGAATAGAAGTTTAAATCTGGCAATATTTAAAAATATTTATTCATATAAGGCCGTAACGCGATATGTGGAACAAAAAGAGTCAAAGAAGATTCATTTTGCGCCCCCTTGTAATGGAAAACTAAGACATTTCTTTAATGGTATATGAATGTACATTAGGGGTGCACTAATGTACAGATATGGTTTTTTCAACTCTTCTATATAAACTTATGCTTCTACTTACGCCTCTTTATGCAATGCAAAAAGAAATACTTTTCATGTCGAAATTGAAAAAAGGTATTTCCATTACCCCTTTTACTATAGTGCCATAACATTTTGACCAGTTTTTACTATTTTTCTTTCACTTTTTTAAATTTTCCCTAATTTTTTACTCATAAATATTAATTCTACACAAATATCAATTTCGAGATTTCAATTTATGACTTCCATCCCTTAAGTGAGAATCTGGAAGCTGTTATGATCACGCTTTTCACGCATGCATTTTTTTAGGTCTGGAAACAGATGGAAGTTAGCTAGGAGCCAAATCTGGTGAATACGGTGGATGCTCCAAAAATTCGAACTTAAATTCATGGACTTCAGCCAATTGCCGAAATGCTCTTGTGCTCTGGACAATGCACCGTGTCCTGACGAGAAATAATTTTTTTTTTTTGCAAAATTGGGGGTTTTCATGAATTTTACCCTGCAGGTGTTTTAAAAGGTTGCAATAATATTCAGAATTTATTCCTTCAACAGTTCGCAAGTAGTGCAGAAACAAAAAATCCTTTTGCATCCGAAAACATTGATGCTAACCACCTTCTTGGTCGTTTTCTGGACTCGAACTCGTTTCGGAGCCAGGGAACCAAGTTCACACCACTCTTTAGCCTATTGGTTTGATTTAGGATCATGGTAATATGCCCAAGTCTCATCCATAGGGATGAATCGACACACGAAATTCACCGTATCCTTTCGAAAACGCTTTCTGCTGAGAAAGTCGCATTTGAATGTGTGTTTTTTCTGTTGTTAGCGAATCTGGCTCCCATTGTGTACTTCAGTCAAAATATTGTTTACGCTGCAAAATGAGATGCCTGAATTTGGTATCCACACAAAACTAATAGGGCTTTGCAAGATGACGTTGCCCAACAGCAGCAGCGCCGTCAGAATTGGGAAGCATCTCTCCAAGCCGTTTGATACCAAACGGGGTTTCAGACAGGGTGACTCGCTGTCGTCTGACTTCTTTAACCTGATGTTGAAGAGGATCGTACGAGTCGCAGAACTTAATCGCTCAAGCACAATTTTTTATAAGAGCGTACAATTGTTGGCGTATGCCGGTGATATTGACATCATCGGCCTTAACAACCGCGCTGATAGTTCTGCCTTTTACAAACTGGATAAAGAGGCAAAGCGAATGGGCCTGGCGGGGAACGAGGTATGCTGTATACATCCTTTCATTAAACAAACTCGCGTATCGGCACCCACCTCACTGTTGACAGTTATGATTTCGAGGTTGTAAAATACTTCGTATATTTAGGAACTAGCACTAACACCGATAACAATGTCAGCCTGGAAATCCAACGTAGAGTCTCTCTTGCCAATAAGTGCTCCTTTAGACGAAGTACGCAACTGAGAAGTAAAGTCCTCCCTCGACGAACAAAACTAACACTCTACAAGGCTCTCATCATGCCCGTCCTAACGTATGGCGCAGAAGCATGGACGATGACGACATCCGATGAAGCGACGCTTGGGGTGTTTGAGAGAAAGATTCTGCGTAAGATTTTCGGGCCTTTGCACGTTGGCAGCGGCGAATATCGCAGGCGATGGAACGATGAGCTGTATGAGCTTTACGACGACATAGCGCAGCGAATAAAGATCCAACGGCTGCGTTGGCTGAGTCATGTCATCCGAATGGATACAAACGCTCCGGCTTTGAAGGTATTCGATGCGGTACCAGCTGGTGGTAGCAGAGGAAGAGGAATGCCTCTTCTGCGCTGGAAAGATCAGGTGGAGAAGGACTTGGCCTCACTTGGAAACGACTTATTAAAGTCGGCCAAAATAGCGTAAGCGGTTATCGCGCCAATTAAGAAGAAGAATAATGAGATACCTCGGGTTTCTACTAAATCTCTTTCTGTCACTTGACGATTTTCTAATACGATTTCCTTTATTTTTTCTACCTTTTCTGCTGGTGTTGATCTGTATGCGGACGTCCTTGACGTGGATCGTCTTCAAGACTTCTACGACTACGTTTAAATTCAGCAACCCATCTTTCTACTGTAAGAATTGATGGCGAAAAGTTCTTATACACTTTCAACATGCGTACATAAATTTTCTTCGCTTTTAAACCTTCCAAAAATAAAAATTCAATCACTGCACGATACTTTATTTTTTCCATTGTAGAAAATACTGTGACACGTCGATACTAAATGGTTTGTAAATAAAGAATGAATTGGCATACATTCATATATAGAGTCTATCAACCTAACAACAACAAAAAAATTAGGCTAGTAGCAATGGGATATGAGAATCGAACCGCCAAACTTATTGAACAACCTAATATTTTCTTCATCCAATATTTTCATGGACAATTCTAGCCTTCAAATAACCCATTTAAAATTACTTTTTAAGTTTTTGTTAAAGAAATTAATCAAATTGATCCGTAAAAAGGCCATTGGTTAATTAAAGTTCACGTTGTATGATCATTTTTACTTCGACTTGTAGAATAAGCAATGAGTGCAATGTTAATGTATCCACTTATAGATATAAAAAGCTCAAACGCGGACTGAAAACTGTCCATCAATATTGTCACGCAACACCTACAAATAAGTAAATATTTACTCCATAAATACGGCCTTGCATGCGTATTTATGCATGTATGTACCTACATAAATCCTTTTTGGTGTACAGCATCAACTACCATTTTTCAAGGGCATGACGCAAATGTTCTCGTATAGCGCCGCATATGTACATACTTTTATGTGCATCTGTATCTTTGTTGATATTTGTGAGGCTAAATATTCACCTGATGGGTTTCGCTATGCAAATTTTTTCCCACACACAACTTTTGCTGCATGACTTAATTATCTTCGCTTGCTGCTGGTGATGTTGCGGCAGTTGTTGTTTTTGACTTTCTCTGAATGCCATTTATTTCTGTGTCCTGCCAATGGAGGTTTTCTGGCCCTGAGACTATAATTACGATACATTAAAATTTCGCTATAATTTCATTCATTTTCAATTCCAATTCAATTTCATTATACAAGGTGAAGTCCAAAATAAACAAAACTGAGCTAAAGTAGAAACGACAGGAGCTTTTTTCTGATAACTTCGAGTTGATTTATTCCAAATAATTCCCTCTGGCCTCGATACATTGTTTTGCGCGATCTAAAAGCGTATCGAAAGAGTGTTTCACCTCATTGACCGGAATGTCCTTCAAGATGTCGGTACAAACCTTTTGGATGCATTCTACGCACACAAAACGTTTTCCTTTCATGGCCAAATGCAATTTTCCGAATGGGTAGAAGTCACAGGGAACCAGATCAGGTGAATACGGTGAGTGATTGTTGGTTAAAATGCGATGGTTTCCAGGCAAAAAATCGGTCACAAGAGTTGATCGCGGTATTCAGGGCGAATTCGACGAATGCGATGCAACAAACGCTTCAAAACCCTAACAAAAAAAAAAATCGGATTGACGGTTTGACCCGTTAGCACGAACTCTTTGTGGACAATTCCCTTGGAATCGTAAAAGGGTAAAATGAGCATCGATTTGCTTTTGACTTCTGTAGACGCGATTTTTTTGGGTGGTGGCTCGTCTGGGGCCTTCCATTCGGCACTTTGATGCTTAGTTTCAGGTTCATGTTGGAAACACCACAGTTCATCACCAGTTAGAATGTTGTAAAGGAAGTTCTCGTCTTTTCTCGCCTCTTTAATGAGGTCTTTTGAATGTTGAATTCTGAGCAATTTTTGGCGCTCAATTACCTTTGCGGAATGAAACGTGCACAGACATTTCGTAAGCCCAAATGATCAGTTAAAATGCGATAAATCAATGTTTTGGATATATTCCACTCCGATTCCACGAATTTCACTGATGATTTTGGTTCATTTTTGATAAATTTACGCACTATTTCGATGGAATTTTCGGTGATTACTGATTTTCTGTGGCTCGTATGTGCATTGTCATTTATGTCCTCACAACCATCTCTGAAACGTGTAAACCACTCATGAACTCTGTTACGAGATAGACAATCATCGCCATAAACTTTTTTCATCAATTCAAATGATTCGGTCAACGTTTTACCGATTTTAAAACAAAATTTGATATTAGCTCTTTGTTTGAAACTCATTTTGGTACCAATTACGCAAACACACTGACACTTTAGACGCTAGAACTTCGATTTCACTGAACCGAATGTCACCAAGTTTTCAGCTAGGGATGTAACTTCCAACGCAATAACTCATTAAAAAGATGGCGCCATCGAAAGCATTTTTATGACGGCAGTGTTTCTTATTTTATAAGGTAAAGTTGGCATAACGGTAACTCTGGCTGCTCTGCGTCAAAGCTTTTCATTAATTCTTAAAGACACCGAATGTTGATCAAATGGAATAAGTGCTTGCTAGTCGACTGGACTAAAGTAGTTAAACGGAGTGATATAAATTCTACAATATTAACTTTACGAAATCGAAAAAGCATAGACGATGTGGAATAAGGGGCTTTGGATTGGAGGATGACAACCAACAGTGGCTAGTTACGTTCGGATTAACCGCTTCAAGCTACGGTATGTGATATTTAAACCCACAATTTCCGCAGGTTTAGCAAAAAAGTGAGAGCCCGGATGTCTGAATCTTTGCCCAATAAGAGCAGGGCAGCTGTGAAGAAGGTGCTGGGATGATTCCACCTCGAACCTCCGGACATTTTCTGTAAAAAGGACTTGAAGTGATTCCAAGTCTCATCGCATGGACACCCAACGCACAATGTCCGTTAAGGATACCTACCAAATTCGTAATCTGCGGCATTGTTACCCTTAGAAGTTCCCCCGAGTGGTCCAGATCTATGCGCGGCCAAAAGGATGACGCGACTTTGCACGTTTGCACAGTAGCCCAGCGCTCCCCGAATTGACGCTATGCCCATCTGTCCAGGAGCAGACTACAGGTTCTCAAGGGAACCCGAGTCCTCTAATTTTGCTATGAAACCGTCACCAGGATCTCCTGTCTAGCTAGCCCATCAGCCCATCAGTTTTCCTCTATGCCGGTGTGACCCGGAACACAAACGCAGAGAAAATCAGGCATTCCCCGACTAATTTCAAACGTAAAAACAACGAGCCCAAGGCTCTAATTGCCGCTTGACTGTCGTAATAGATATTTACAACCTTTACAGTAATTACAGAAGTCAGCAACCAATCCAATGCTTCTTTCCTGGAATCCATGCTGGATACGTACTTGGTTGTTCTAGCCTAATATTATTCAGCTTATCCCGCACCAGTTTTGATGCAAAGAGTTGATTGCCTTGATTACTGCCTGGCTATCAGTAAGAACAGCTATGCTTCCCTTGTTGTGATTGCCTTTAAGGTTAAAGTGAATGCACCTTTCTATTGCGTAGACTTCCGCTTGAAATATATTTGTGTTCTTGCCTAGCGTTTCAGAGTATTTTGGTCTCTGTCAGAGGACACCTGTCTTGCTCCTTCTTCAGTGAGAGGGCCATCCGCGTACCTTATGAATATGTTCGGGTTTATCTTGTTGGTTTTAGATAACTCATCCCAAATAGTTTTATTACCCAGTTCAGTACTGAAGAGTTTGAAAGAACTGAACATCCATAAAGTCTCATGGCACTGAGATCTCAGCAGTGAGTTCAGCAAGAATATCAAACTTCCTGCGATTGAGATGTACGCCTGACCCAATGGTAGCTTCGGTTGTTCTTCGGATTGCCCTCCTCGCTTGGGATTGGATATGAATCTGAAGAGATGTGACCTCTACTGTTAAAATAGCATCCGTGATGGGTCAGAAGTCTCATTTATAGTCAGAAGTCTCGGTATAGTTAACGATTGAAAGCAATCGATAAATTCCGAAGATTGCGTTGAGAAAAAAGATTGACAAAATAGGTTAAGCTATTTTATGACCAACTTTAAAGGTCATTTTAATGAGAATGTGTTCCATTATAATAGCATAATTTACTCTTTCCAGTAAAAAAAATCGTCTTCAAGTCGACTAGGCACAGCCAAGAGTTGCTGCAGATGACTTCTTCTAACTGAGGTCGAAATAGCGTCAAATTCATTAGAGCATTAATTCAATTTAAAACGAAAAATAAATATTTAGAAGTATCTAAAATAGTTGTAGTAAAATAAAAAAAAATTGTATTCTCTTTATTATGAACTTTTTCAGTTTTAAACGACCAAAAATTGGAAGACTAACAATATCGTCTCGGTCTTCAAATAAAAATTACTAGCAAACTAAAACCTGTTAGCTCAAAACTAAAAAAAAAATATATATGAAAAGTTATAGCATGTGAATCGAATCCCCTTCATATATTCCCATCATTTACTAAAGGGTCTTTCAAAAGTGACGTTTAGGTGCCATTAGTGAATAATTCCTAGACGGTACCTGTTTTTTATGCCCTCTTTGGTTCTAATGGGTTCAGCGTGGCCGCCATGCAGCCACCATAATGGTTTGGCAGGGAGTGTCTTGTTAAGGCGTTGCATATCTTCATTTCTGCGAAAAGGGGGTTCAGACCGTGTAAAAAGTGTACCAAGAGGATGCCTTAGAAGGCGTGGTGAAGCAGTTGAGCAGTGCTCTCTTCAATGGAGAGCGTTGGGTCTTCCAGAAAGATTCCGCTCCAGCCCATAAGGAAAAAACCAACCAGTAGTGGCTAAAAAACAAATATTCCTGGGTTCATAGCGCAGAAGATGAGCCACCTGGACGTCCAGACCTGAATTCATTGAACCACAGTTTGTGGTCAGAATTGGAGAGCATGGCCTGTCGAAGACCTCACAGAAATTTAGATACTCTCAAGCAAGCTTTACTTCGAGCAACGACGTCAACATTCATGGAAAGCGTGCATGCTGCAATAACTGAATGGCCTAATCGTTTGAAGACTTGTGTAAAAGCAAATGGTGACCATTTCGAATGAAAATTTCAATTTCCAATTTTTTAATATATGATGGTGAAAATGCCAATGACAGCTGCAATGAGCTGCACACTGTAGACAATTGATTAGAGATTTTTTTGTGACCTGAGCTTGAAGCGATAGACATAGACGATCTTTACTTTCTACAGGTTGGATTCATAAGTCACACAATACGCGTAAGCATTGCAATATTACGACCAATGTTAATTGTGACATAAACTGGCCACCTGCATTATGCGACCTAACTGCACTAAAGTAGATTACTTTTTGAGGATTTTTTTTTTAAGTTAAGTCTAAGTGGACCTGATACTCATAGTTTCATTTGGAAGAAAATTTGATGTCAGATTTCCACTGCGTGAGCAATAGAGCAATCCAGAATGCATTCAGGGAGGTTTGACGGATATTTCCTCTACCGATGGGTCCAAGAATGAAATAGGGTCTGGAGCCGAATGGTACTTAAGCGATGGTAATAGGTATCACTATGCTGTGGGGGAAATGGCAAATGTTTTCTAAACGGAAATGTTTGCCATCCTAAAAGTAGCCGAATGAATAGTCGAGAGGAGATGGAGCGGGAAACAGTTTGGAGTTTTCAGTGGCAGTCAGGCTGCACTGAAGGCCCTGGAGCACGCGAAGAAACCTCAAAGATTGTTCAAGAATGTAAGAAGAAGCTTAATTCTGTCGCAAGACAAAACAGGCTTGTACTTATATAGTTTCCAGGATACTCCGGTGTTCAAGGAAACGAAATTGCCCATGAATTGGCCAACCGCGAATCGGCGGTTCTTCCACAAGGCCCCGAGCTAATAAACGGATTCAGTACCGCAGGAATCATGCATTGGATCAGCGATTATGCATGCAATTTACATAAATAGCGATGGTCTGAACTGCAAAATGTTTTGTGACAAGTCCAAATAGAAAACTGTCAAACTTTCTACTAAAACTTGAGAGGAAAGACGTTCGGTTGATGGTCGGACACAACCCATGGGGTCAGCATATGACCACCATTGGAAACATTGAGGATCCAGAGTGCCTGTCTTGCTTTCTCTGTGAGTGTCCTGAGATTACGAGTTTTGGTTTCCGATGTCGTGAGAATAAGTAATATTATTTCTCTAAAACTGGAGGATATTTTCATATTTACCAAAGAATCTGGAAAAATCTCACAGGACTAACTACTTTTGTCTCTGCTTCTATTCTTTTCTATCTCTTTCTCTAATACTTTTCTCCTTTCTCCCTTTCCAATCTACCATCTTTCCTAAGCTCTAAACGCAATGGGCTTTTTAGCCTGCTCCTTGACTCGACCAATTCAAGGTAACATTCCGATTGAGATTGCTGGGCTCTGTGCGGTAATGTGTGAGAGAGCCTTTAATTCTCGTATGAAAGCCTTAGACGTGATCATGGTGGAGATTTTTTACGTATTTGAATAAAAATAATGCGACCTAAAAGAATTAAAACTGTTACACGTTTCATTTTAAAACAAAACTTAGGCGCATCTTTTGAAATACCCTTTACAAATATACGAGTATTACTTGGGTACTTTTTGAGCTCACATGATTCCATTAAAAAAAAAAACAAATGCAGATGCCATAAATGCATACAATTTTCTAATAAAATAAGCGATTGCGGAGGTATCGAGCAATATTTTTAAAATTTCTCATTCTTATCAGTATTAACATAAATATTAACATTTCATGCACTTGGCTTGCCTCCATTTCATCTACGAGTATTCCAATGTTTCAATTCCTCAAGCTAGCTTTTCTACTTACAATATCGCATGCAAGAAATTCTCAACTATGATATAAATACTTCAAAGTATAAAAGCCCTTTTCTTAACTTTTTTAAAATTTTTTAAACTTATAAAAAAAATTGTTTTGTGCGCATTTTCTTCATCCTTGTAACTGCATTTTTTTCACATTTATTAAACAGAAAACCCAAATGCCCGAAGCTCTGACATTACCCGGCATGGCTGATGCGGAGCCAGATTTGTCAACGTTCGAGAATAAGACCGGCTTGGCCGAGGATATGAAGTTTCTGGCATCAATGCCAGAGTTATGCGATGTGACGTTTTTAGTTGGAGATACGCGCGAACCGGTGTGTGCCGTGAAGGTGAGTAATATTACAGCCCACTTTTTGTCATGCAAGCAGAAGAGCGCCATTTTTTCGCTGCTGACCTTTAACAAGTAATGTGATTTAGGCTTGGAAAATTACAAGACTGACTGATATATTGAAGTTCTTAAAAGTTTTCTACGAAATTCTGCTTTATCTCACAAACGGTGCGCAAAACATTCGCGCATATTTCGATTTTGATTTATTTATTTTTAATAAGATGTTTCCGAAGCACACCCAAAAAATTATGCGAACGGGGCCAAGAAAGCTCAAATATGAACTCAATAGAGAAGTTGACATTACAGGTGGCTAACCGGTGGATTTGAACAACATTTCAAGCAGGCCGGTCGTGAGGGTTGCCAGAACTGCATGCTAGGAATTTTTCTTAAAATACTAATCGATTTTTTTTTATGGATATTTGTTGACTTTGTTTTTTTTTTTGTACAAGGTTTGGAACTTCAAGTTGTACTTTAGGTGGCGTAAGTCTAATTACCCTATCAGAGGATATTTGGCACTTGAGAACTTGACAGCTGCAGCATACAAACAGACAGGCAATGGAGCGCGTAAACGTCAAAACAAAGCTTTCCATCACTCAAAATCAGTTTTTTTAATTAGGGAAAAAATTATTGAAAACAAAATTGGATGATTAATTTTGCGCCATAGGCAAGCAATGGAGCGCGTAAACGTCAAAATAAAGTTTTTCATCTCTCAAAATCAGTTTTTGTATTTAGTAAGAAAATTATAGGAAAACTAAATTGGATGATTAGTTTTGCGCCATAGGCAAGAAATGGAGCGCTTAAACGACAAAATAAAATTTTCCATCATTCAAAATCAGTTTTTTTTATTTAGTAAAAAAGTTATTGAAAAACTAAATTCGATGATTAATTATGCGCCACCTTGTAGTATAGACTATATTTGTCATAAAAAAAAAATTAAATAGCAAAAACTCCGCAATATGTCGCGCTGCTAGCATTGTGAAAACAGCTGTCAGAAAAGGAAAAAAAATGAAATTCTCTCAAATTAATTTCTCTTTTAAAGCAAAGTGATTTTCGAATACTTTTACCAAGACTTGCAGCCAGCTTAGGTATGTTAGTGAAATGTATCAGTGCCCCAAAGTGTGACTGGAATGTCGGCATATTCTTCTGCATGCAATACCTGGTATTAAAATAAAATGCAGAAGCTCTTACTTTTGAGATAAATATAAAATTACGTGCGTACTTTTAGTAATACATAATTCCTGCCTATCTTTTCCGCAGGCCGTTTTGGCATCACGTTCGCGGGTCTTCGCCAAAATGCTCTACTCGGCGCCATCGCCGCAACGCAAACGTGAAACATCGACAAAAGAGAATAAATTGCGGCTCTTCCTCAAACGCTCATCCGAGCCACTGTTGAATCTACAAAATGCGGCACAACAGGTTGGTGTTGGGCGGGAGCGGGAGTTGGCGTCTATAACATATGTGTACATGCATATACACTTGTATACAAATACACTTTTATTATATTCATATATATGTACATATATTATAATGTATTTTACACATACCGTTATGTTTATATGTATTTACTACACATCAAATGTATATATGTAAGTATATTTTTTATTAAAAAATATGTACCCCTTTTACTTGAACTCACACGAGTACATGTGCAAGTGCTGTCATGGCTGTTTGTGTGTATGTTAATGTGCGTTCATAAGCCCCATTCTTGGTCCTGCCCAAAACATTTATTTACTCAGTTCTGCCAGCTATGGAGGGTTGCAATTATGAAAATCGAATAGGTTACACACACACACAAACGCAAGGATACTAACTTTGGTATATTTGGAATATTTATTTTGTGTACACCCTTCGGCATACAAATAAGTGTACGAGACCTTGCAAGAGCGCGCAAAATAATTTATTTCAAAAATTATTTACTTGAGTAGTAGACATGGAAGTTAGGCGATTAACTCTAGATTTACCAGAGCAGTCATTTTGACTGGTTGTGCAATTTCAATTCAAAATTCCTACTACATATAACATTTACTTTCCGAAATGATGCTATGACTTTTGTAGCTATAAGTGGATAATACATTTTATGAACTTTATGTTACTTTATATACCTACATATGTATATTAATAACAAAGATATTTGTTGCTATTGACATTTATACCAGTACCAGTGAAAATGACTGCTGCAAGTTTCTATGCAGAAACGTGTGATTTCGGAGGAATCATGAGGAATATATCGCCAAGTGGCTTCGTATGTTTCGTTATCGGCATGGAGCCGTTGCTATTGTGTTCCTATTACAACCATATTTTGGAACATACATACATATATGTATGTAGGTATTTGTACTGAGTAAGAAGCCTCTCCAGTTTTGGGGAAAAACTGGACAATTCTTCTTCTTAATTGGCGCTATAACCGCTTACGCGATTTTGGCCGAGTTTAACAAAGCGCGCCAGTCGTTTCTTTCTCGTGCTAACCAGCGCCAGTTGGACACACGAAGTGGAGCCAAGTCCTTCTCCACCTGATCTTTCCAACGCAGAGGAGGCCGCCCTCTTCCTCTGCTACCACCAGCTGGTACGGCATCGAATACTTTCAAAGCCGGAGCGTTTGTATCCATTCGGACGACATAACCCAGCCAACGTAGCCGCTGGATCTTTATTCGCTGCGCTATGTCTATGTCGTCGTAAAGCTCATACAGCTCATCGTTCCATCGTCTGCGATATTCGCTGTTGCCAACGTGCAAAGGTCCAAAAATCTTACGCAGAATCTTTCTCTCGAACACTCCAAGCGTCGCTTCATCGGATGTTGTCATCGTCCAAGCTTCTGCGCCATACGTTAGGACGGGCATGATGAGAGTCTTGTAGAGTGTTAGTTTTGTTCGTCGAGAGAGGACTTTACTACTCAATTGCCTACTTAGTCCAAAGTAGCACTTGTTGGCAAGAGAGATTCTACGTTGGATTTCAAGGCTGACATTGTTATCGGTGTTAATGCTGGTTCCTAAATAAACGAAGTCTTTTACAACCTCGAAATTATAACTGTCTACAGTGACGTGGGTGCCGATACGCGAGTGCGCCGACTGTTTGTTTGAAGACAGGAGGTACTTCGTTTTGTCCTCGTTCACCACCAGACCCACTGGACAATTACGCAAGCAAAATTGCAAAATTGAGGATATTTATTGCAATATTGTTCGCACGTGGGGCGTACGCAGGAAATACTTCAATATTTGTAGAACAACAAGTGGGGACCATCATTTTTCTCCAGCTCTATGTGTAGACGAGATTTTATTCAGTTTCTGCGATACATTCGTTTCGACAAAAGAAATCAGAGAAGTCAACGTTTGCCAACAGACGGATGCTCTAGTTTCAGCAGTTTGGAACAAAGTTATTGAAAACAGTCAAAACTGCTTCGAACCGGGAGATAATATTGCCGTGAATAGACAACTCTTTCCAACGAAGGCCAGATACAGATTTACTTCGTATATGCCAAACAAACAACATAAATTTGGCCTAAATTTTTGGCTGGCGTCTGAAGTAGAGACGAAATTTGGCTAGCCGTATTTAGAAAAAGACGAGTCTCGAAATGCACCAACCTCCTAAGCGAGTTTGTCGTAATGAAACTTCTTGAACCATATACCAAAGTATTCCTTTGGCGTTAAAATTAGTATCTAAAAATACTTCGTTGCTTGGAACAATACGTGCAAACAAAAGGGAATTTTCGTAAACTTCCACGTTTCTCAACCTTGTTGTACCAATCCAATAGATGCACACTAACCGGGTATAAAAGCAAACCAAATAAAAAAATGCTTATACTAAGTAAAGGGTGTTTTTTTAGAGGTTAGGTTTTCAAGATGAAATAAAACGTAAATAATTTAATGTTATGGCCAAGAATTTAGCTTTATTATAAAAATAAGGGTTAGCCATTATGTTTTAAAAATGATTTCGGGCAAGTGGCCGCCGCGGCTGGCTCGAATAAATTCCAGCCGAGAGGCCCAATTTTCGACCACTTTTTGCAGTAATTGGGGCCGTATGTCAGCAATAACGCGCCGAATATTCTCTTCCAAGACGTCAATCGTCTCGGGCTTATCTGCGTAGACAAGCGACTTCACATAGCCCCACAAAAAATAGTCCAGCGGTGTTATATCGCACGATCTTGGAGGCCACGCCACAGGTCCACGGCGCGAGATAATGCGCTCACCAAAAGTTTCCTTCAATAAATCGATTGTTGCGTTGGCTGTATGGCATGTAGCGCCGTCTTGTTGGAACCAAAGGTCGTCCACATCAACATCGTCCAATTCAGGCACGAAAAAGTCATTAATCATGGCTCTATAGCGCTCTCCATTGACTGTAACATTATGGCCGGCTTCATTTTTAAAGAAATATGGACCAATGATTCCCTCTGCCCATAGAGCACACCAAACAGTGACTTTTTGAGGATGTAACGGCGTCCCAGCAATGGCTTGTGGATTATGTTCACTCCAAATGCGACAATTTTGCTTATTGACATACCCATTCAATCAACTCTGATGGACGATTATGTCGACCGAATATTGGACGCAGCGCGCGATGTGTCGCGCTAACCGAACCATTATTTTCGTAATAAATTTGCACGATTTGCAAACGTTGTTCAGGTATAAGTCTATTCATTATGAAATGGCAAACCAAACTGAGCATAAATCAAGTGACAGCTGTTAAAAAGACCATCTACGAAAAAAGTAGTGCCAACTTGAAAACCTAACCTCTAAAAAAAACACCCTTTACAAGGCATAAACACATTAAAATTGATAAAACTGCTAAGAAATTACTTGAAACTGTATCGTTTTATAATATAGCCGGAATAAATAGCTGAATATATTACATTGTACAAAAACACAACAGAAGAAAATATCTCACATTCTCATAGACTTTCTGTTTAGATTGGTTGTTGTTGTTGTTGTGTTGTAGCAGCATATACGAGGAGTGCTACTGAAGTCACAGTCCTTGACCGGATATATAGTAAATCTGGGTCGTTCCGGTATGGTAAAACCGACTGTCGGGGCACGTATTTAGATTATTAGTAAAAGAACTTGCTTCAGAATTTCAGACTTCACGGCAAAAACTACACGAATATCATATTCCAACTACAAGTGCCACGGTTTCTGTACGCAAATGGTGCCAAATTGAATAATCAGACTACAAATATTTGTAAGACATGCAAAAAAAAAAAAATGCGGAGAGTGTACACACATGAAAATCTACCTATGTAGAAATTGTGACCGACAAACTGTAAACAATTAAGTATTTTGCTATTTGACGATGTCTATAAATTCATTTATCTATTACAACTAATAATGGTAGAACAGGGGCAGGAATCAATGGGCCTAAATTCAAAAAATCGATTCCGATGGGACTCTACCCAACAATATTCCAGGCAGAAATTCATGCCATTGAAATATGTGTGAGAGAATGCCTTAGCAAGAAAATGAGAGGTACTCACATCTACATACTTTCAGATAGCCAAGCGGCTCTAAAAGCCCTTCTATCAACAACTATCACCTCTAAATTGGTAAATGATTGCCTAAACCTTCTCAACACGTTAGGGAACCCCAACATAGTAACACTATTCTGGATTCCGGGACATGAAGGGCATGAGGTAAATGAAATGGCTGATGACCTTGCAAAACAAGGAGCAAATATTCAACTTACTGGTCCTGAGCCTTTTTGTGGACTCACAAAAGGCCACATTAATGAATTCCTTAGGAAATGGGAAGAAAAAAAACTTGCCGCACACTGGCTAAACTGTGCCGGTCAACGTCAAGCCAAACTATTCCTAAGTCCCAACAAAGGAATATCTGACAAACCTCTCTCACTAAACAGAGTAGTTTTAACAGGATATCTTACAAGTCACTGCAGCCTGAGGTATCATCTAAATAATATTGGTCTATCTGAGACCAATGTCTGCCGCTTTTCCGAAATGGACATAGAAAGCTCAGAACATGTGCTTTGTGAATGTCCTGCGTTGGGCAGACCACCTTGGTGGTATCGTAGTATCTCCATGCAATCTTTGGAACAACAAACCCAAAATCGTGCTAAAATTTTTAAAAAGCCTAAAACTCTAGGGTTAGAAAATAGGCCTTTCACAATAGATCAGCTCTGGTCGCAGTGCGTAATGGCCTTCTAATAATAATAATAATAACTAATAATGTTCAATTTTTTTGGATTTTTTAGGAGTATATAAAGACTGGAAGTCACAATAAGCAGTTTTTCTTATACACCAGTCATTTTGACTGGTTTTGGTAGAAATAGGTATATTTAAATAGCTGGTAAATCTAGTGTTAAGTAACCCTACCAGCAACTTCGTTAATTAAAAATTATATTTCTAATTTCAATGATTTCCTCCCTTACATACCTTCTTGCTTGCGGGTGAATCCTATATTTTCTAAATGAATCTGAATTACATATTTCCTGCTTCATTTTTCAACCGCAATTCTCTTACTAAATCAAGCTTTAATTCTTTCCAGTTACATCAAGTTGAATTTAAGAGAGTCGTACGTCAATCATATTTGACACTTGTAAACTAGGCAACTGTAAACTACAAACAAAGAGGAGTGCGTAAAGGCCAAAACAAAAATTTTTTAGCACTACAGCAAAATAATTTTTTTTCTTAGTAAAAAAGTTGTTCGAAAATAAAATTTATGATTAACTTGGTGCCACATAAAATTTATGGAAAGCTGATTTATTAATTAATTTAAAACAGTGACAGGCTAATTGCAGAAGCCTAGCACTCCTCGATAATTGGCGCTTACTTCCTTTACTAGGCGTTTGGCCGGCGTTCGGCTCCTTCTCCTACTTGTGATTTGGAGTTCATATTATTTCGGCCACCGTAGCCGAATAGGTTGGTGCGTGATTACCATTCGAAATTCACAGAGAGGTCGTTGGTTCGAATCTCGGTGAAAGCAAAATTAATAAAAACATTTTTCTAATAGCGGTCGCCCCTCGGCAGGTAATGACAAACCTCCAAGTGTATTTCTGCCATGAAAAAGCTCCTCATAAAAATATCTGCCGTTCGGAGTCGGCTTGAAACTGTAGGTCCCTCCATTTGTGGAACAACATCAAGACGCACACCACAAATAGGAGGAGGAGCTCGGCCAAACACCTAAAGAAGTGTACGCGCCAATTATTTTTATTTTTATTTTATTTTATTATTTCACAAAGGCAGGGACGCTCAATTTTAAGCCGAATGGCTGAAGGTTTTGTCTGATTAGCTTTTAATCGCAGAAATAGTTATGAGAAACTCCCGAGAGTTCTAAATGTGCGCCTGCAACCTTATGCCCTATTTTTCGTCACTTCAATAATTAAATGGACAGGAAATTGGTATTTGTTAGACTTCGAAAGGCATCTCGGAAAGAACCAAGAAAATATGGGCTAAGTTTTCTGATCCAATCATTTCAGCAATGATTTTGGATTGCAAATCCATTCCACAATTTCGGTGATCTGGCCTTTTTTTTTGGTTTTGTCGGGACAACCAGCAAAAACAGCACTCAGACAACACTAAGTCCATCTTACTGCACTCGGGTTTCCTTTTTTTCTTTCTTTAAATCTACGAAGAAATCTGAGTAGATCTCGAGCGAAGGCCGGGCAGACGCATAGAAAGTGATCCGCTTTCTCATCTCATGCACTGCCTGAGATACCTACCTTTTCCATGTGCTTCGCTCTTCTGCTTAATGACAGGTGGATCTGCGACAGTCAGTCGGGCGTGGCAGATAACATAAGTTTTGTACATCTGCAGCCTCCCTTAGCATTCCAAGCTTGCTTGTGGGTTGAAGTAACCCATTTGCTAACCGTAGCTTTGATGACTGCAAAAGGGAGCGGCAGAACGGGCTCCGGGTCAAAGAAGTTGGCCTTAGAGCCTATCGAAGCTAAAGAATCAGAGGTTTCGTTACCCACGATACCCATGTGTTGCGAGACCCATGTTAGCATCAGGATATTATTAGTTCAGATTGGACTTACAGGACGCAAATACCCTTGAAGTGGTTGGGGGGCTGTCTGAGGCCATTAGCGCATCTTTGCTGTCGCTGCAGAACCATTCAGATCTGCTTTCCACCTGTTTTCCACATAAAAGTTCATTGCTACTTGAACAGCATAGACCTCCGCTTTGAAATACAGATGCTTACATTCCAAGATCAAAGTGTAGTTTTGACCCTCTGGATTCTACGTAGACACCAGATCCGGAACTGTGCTCGCTCCTTGAGCCATCCGTGAAAATGCGAAAACATTTTCAGAGTTTGCCCACAATTGAGCCTCTGACCTTACCCAACATCGTTATCGATGGTCATCCTTTTAAAAGTAATTGACGCGACGGACTTCGGTGTTTCAAACGAGTTAAATTACTATACAGGTAATTTTCCTTCTCAAAACACATATTGAGCCCAGCTTGCGGCAAAGTATTGCAGTTTCAAATTATCTTCATGTAAACTCTAGCTTAGTTTTTAATCAGCAACTCAAAGTTGGTGACAAGACAGACCTGCCCAAGGTTCATTAATGAAATAAGATCACAGTAGGTGTCATCACTGTATGTAATAGGGGCGCATGGCAAGAGAATGTCCTTTTTCTCAGTTGACTCCATTGAATAATACCACTGCTACTATTCTTATCTACCTCAGACATCGCTGCCTCGGAAATTATTCCTTTCAATGCCTAGCAGATTTAGAGTTAATAGACTTTTGGAATATCCAGCCAAAACACCACAGACAACACAGCTAATACCTCGCGAGTAACTAAGCTTCTCTCTTTACCTGAGCTTCTCTCTGTGCTCCGTGAAGAGTACATCCCTGGATGTAATTAGGAAACATGGCAAGTGAAAGAGGTTGAGAATTATTAATGACATACCAGTCACTGACCCAATCTACCTCAGGCATTGCTATCTCGGAAAAGAATCCGTTCAGTGTCTAGCAGGCTTCATAAATGAAACACATTACTAATACCACACGTGGAACTAAAGAGACGTACTTTCTTCAGACTTTTAGAAAGTATACCTACTTAATCATAAAACATTCGATCGATTTGCAAAGATAGCGCCCATTTTACATCGCCTACTAAGTTTTCATGTATCTGCCTAAGTTACTTTCAAAAAAGTGGAAAACTTATTGGAATATTAGTCAGAGCAAAATGAGATGTTAAGACTAAAGGTTATGCACTGAAATTTCTCGCGAAATATTTTCGAAGAATATTTCCATCCAGCAGCTCGCACCTAAAAGGGTCGTTGGTTTGAGGTTTGCACTTCGACCTCGACTTCGGTCTTTTGTGACCTCTACTCAACACATTAAACTTCAGATAGAGCTGGGTTGCACTGAGCGCATATTTCTTTCTTCTGGCTGCTATTGGCCTACATGTCCAAAGCTTCTCCACGCTATAGCGCTGCAAACAAGGGGAAGGTGTATTGGAGCCTCCGGCGATTAGTCGTAGAAAGGACAAAAGTCAGGTGACCATAATTCAAGCCTGTGCAAATGACTGCGCAATCTGCAAAGACCTGTGAGCATTATCAGTTTATCCTTATGATTATGAGTTTTCTAAACCTCCCAATAAAGATTTCGTCTGGTGCAGCCACATCGTTTTGACCATTATTTTTAGAAAATTCTTCAAGGAAACCAGTTTGGGAATTCGTTAGGGGACTAGAATGTTATAAAAAATTATGCTTCGGAGCATTTTACGACAGGTTTTCTCAAAATATAATTTTTTTTTTATAGGTGACTGCTGCAAAAAAAAAAATTAGATTTTGTTGAAAATTTTGCACTCCAATTATTTATAAAATGGAAGACAGGAGATTGACGGCTAGAAAACAATATTTGCAAACTTATTTGCAAACGGTCTTATCCGTTTTCGAGAAATCGCTCACACCGACGTTGAGCGAAACACGGTTCTGAGCGAAGGCATCTTCAAAGTTTCAAAAAAAAAAAAATTAAATAGGTACTCAGAAGCCGCTACAAAGCATGAATTTTTTTGTATACGGACTTAAACACCTACATATGTACAAAGCGCACTACGAAAATATTCAAGAATATTAGGAAAAATATTAAAAAAATATTACAAATTAAAGAAAACTTTTCCTTTTAAATCCTGATTGCATATAATCTCTTAAAGAAATCGTGTAAATGAGTGGGTTGCCACTTTAGTTTTGTGATATGGCAACACTAGGGCTAAAAGTTCAAGTCTGTTATTAACATCGTGGAATTTAACACTTTTGGCGTCCGATTGTAAATATCCTTTTTATTTGTCTATCCCAAAAAACAGAAACAGCAACCCTTGTAATCCCTTTTCGTGAAACCCTAACTTATATTTAATACGAAAATTTAAGTGTAAGAAATTATGTTTAAAAAAAGTAAGCATTTAAAAAATCTATAAATATCATAAATGTTCCCCCATATCAACAACACCTACACACACACACACACACATGTTTACATAGTGCATAGTAACTACTTATATATACTTATATTCATGTAAAACGCAAACATTTGTACATAACTGTACAATAACATGAATTTTTAACGTTTTTTCTTTTGTTTAAATTTACGCTTGATTTATTAGAGGAGTGGTTTTACCCAACAATTAGCTCCGATACCCGAGGTAAAAACAGAAAAAAGGAAGACAAAAAAATAATAATTAAAATAAAATTTTAAATTTGCATTGCATTTATTTGGAAAACTTTCTTATGTAGTACAAAAGGCTTTAGTTGCATTCCAAATTGTTGTCTAGAATTATCATTTTTTTTCTGCCAAAAATAATTACTCCTACTCGATTTGATTTGCTTTACTAATAAATATTCTATGCCACAAATTTTCCTGAATGATTGGTATTTCGCGTCTGCATTGAATTGTTTTTATTGTGCATTCGAAATTCGAACTTAGAAATTAAAAAAGAATAAAATGAAATAAAAAAAAAAAAAAAAATTAAAAAAAAAAATAAAATGAAATAAAAAAATAATAAAATTAAAAAAATAAAAAAAAAAAATAATAAAAAAAAAATTAAATTAAATTAAAAATTGGTTGTTGTATAATTCTGTTGTAGAAAAAATTGTATTATATAATATTTACGTTATTTTAAATTTATTTTGGATTTTACTATAGTTTGCGCAAATTGGCTGCTTCTCTGAATAACAGATTTTAATATTTGTTGATTAGACTTCCGTTTTTTACTGTATGAAACACTGTGCGACGTTTTAAATGAGCGCATGAATGAAACACTCACGAGCGATTCAAAAAAAAATTCATGTGATAATTTTGTTCCCGAACGTGCGTTACAAAATGAGTTCTGATTATCATTTCTATACCTCATCATTTACTTGTATTATAATTATAATAAATTTTAATCCCACACAATTCGACTGGTGACCTTTCTCTGTGCTTTGACTAAAATCTTCTAATTGATAATTTACTTATAAGCTTCCCAGCTCAATTCATGTTTGATATTTGGTTGTCGGGAATTCGTAACAAAAAAAAGAAAAAAACAAATTATTAAAACAATTTTATTAAAATTAAAATAGCTGCTTGAAAGATTTGGTTATTGCAGAAAGCTCAGCGTGCTAAAACTTTTGGAAGCTTGTTGAAAATCTTGGATATCTTTCGAACTTTCGTTTATTTGCCGAGCGCACAGAACTGAATGGTTTTTATGGCGTAAGTCTGTAATAATTTTGGGTATCGTTCAGTTCTGGTCAGATTAAAATGCTACACCAAGTCATTTGAGCTTTTCTCCGCTGTAAAGCGAAAATAAATTTAAATCGCGTTCGTTTCGAATCGTGTGTGAGTCTCAATCTATTATTTTAGATGTTGACTGTGCCATGTAGCGAAAATAATTTTAATTTGTTCGCAATTTGACTCGTGAGTGTGTGTGTTTTTCTATGCTATCATTTACATTAATACTCTACATAGTCACTTTCTACTAACAACAACAATAAACTCGCATGTGTTCTAAGCATATACATACATACATATATATTAGGGATGTCCATTCCCTTATCCTTTTTCAAGTCGCAAAAATCGCTAGATTTTCGGGATTTATAATTTTCTACGAAGCATGTGAAATGAAGACACGAACCCCCTTTTTATAGCAAAAACGCAACATTGGAGACCATTTCACGCTCACAACACTTTTGTGGTGGAAATCAGCAGGGTTTTTGAGTTCACTATTCAACTCTTCAAATGACTAAAAAGTTAGTATTTGCGTTGTAAAAAATAATATGAAAATAATATAAGTGAAAGGTCATCCATTTTAGGTATGCAAATATATAAAACATAAGACTAAGTTCTGATTTTATCATTTCAAGTTGAAACCCATTACACAGGTTCTTTTCACACAAAATGGAGTCGAAAAATTGTCCTTCGTTTTTAAGTTGCTTGCATCGCGCTTTTTTCGTTATAACTCAAGTTACTTTATCATTTTTAGCGCCTGCATCTAAAGTATTATAAAATACATTTACATTTAAGTAAAAAAAATTTGTTAATAATG
>JAYXIM010013734.1:0-27436 GCA_037575425.1 Anastrepha fraterculus | reverse complement strand
ACATTAGCCTTGCATAAAAGTCAAAGCCTGTAAGTGAAATTATAAGTAACTCTCTGGAAAGACCAGCTGATCCTATTCAGATACGATATATTAATACTCTTCTATAGGATTTTTCAAAAATGCCAACCCGAAGTTGCTTTATAGAAGCTGTATATGAGGTACGGCAATTTTCTTTTATTTCCAATTGTCCATGCATGACTTAGCAGAAAACCTTTTCTAGGCAACGTCATTTAGAACTCCTGCAGGAATTTTGTTTTCCCCAGCTACACCGAAAAAGAATTTCTTTCAACTGTACCTGGTGCAAAAGCGCACCTAATCAAACCTTTTATGACAAAAACAATGCAATAATTTAAGTTATTTAATGTAACCAAACTCAACAGCCACCCAATGCATTCACCCACACCCCATGTCGTATACGCAACTTAAACTTACCTGTTGCCAAAACTCTAAGCTGTTGCGGCAATGATTATCTGCGCATAGGTAAATTACTAAGTCATTTTATAGTTTTCGTAAAACCTTTTTAAATATCCGATTTCACAACAAAACTCGTACAATTAGCGTTTAGAGAATTCAAAGCTGTTTAAAAATTTGCACGAATTGGAAGGAAAGTTAATTTTTATTGTATTTTTCACAATGCGCTGGATAAAGATTTGTTTGCCGTATTGATTGTGCAGCTTGACTTTGTTTATTACAGGTATCTTATTTTTTAATAGTCTTATTTTTGTTGTGGTTTTTTTTTTTTTTGTTTTTTTTCGAGTGGTAGATTATTGTATTCGGATTAGACGGATTCGTTAAGACGGACGGTGTTTCGCGTGGATTACACCATTACGTAAACAATTTGTAGTGTGCTGAGTAGTTCAAGGATTGCATGAGTTTATGATTTTCAAGTGCTTTTCAGAAAGCGCTATGAAGGTATTTGTAAGCAGGTTTTAGTGCATGGAATTTTCGAAACTTTGAACTTTTTTTATAATTTGTTTTTGTCCTCAAATCAGCTGTCAAATATATTCAATTTTTGTTTTTTATTTATTTTTGTTTTTTACTGAAAAACAAGTTTTCTTGTAAGTGGAAAACTACCCCAAATAATATTTCAATTTTTTTTTTTTTTTTAATTTTATTTATAAAAAAACTGTTTTGGGTTTCGCATAAAAGCAATGTGTAGCAATATATGTGACCTGGTCTACGAAAAGGTACCTTACGTGCGAAAACAAGTTTTCGAGAAAACAGCAGTTAAAGTTTAAACTTCTAAAAACCCTTGTAACTTTGTTAAATATTAATATTTTTCAATCCGGTTCGGCTTATTTTCTTCAGCATAGATCACAGTATCAATAAAATCACAGAAGCAGTGAAAAACATTTTTTTATATATATAAACTAGCAAACCCGACCCGCTTCGCTGGGCAAAGACACGGTGGGTCCACGTTTTGGCATATATTTCGAGACCCTAGTCATCAATAGGTATGAAAATTACCCCACGTTAAAGCACTTATCGACAGCTTTCATTTGATGCCCATATTGCACATCCACAACCAAAGGTTACCCGGGCCCACGTTTTGACCTATATCTCGAGACCCCAGTCACGGAGCGGCATGAGAAATACTCTGTACTAAAGCATTCACCAACAGCTTCCAATTGATATCCATATTGTACAAACACATTCTAGGGTCCACGTGTTGGTCTCTATCTCGGGACCCTAGTCACGGAGCGGCATGAAAAATACTCTGAACTAAAGCATTCACCAACAGCTTCCATTTGATACCCCTATTGTATATACACATCCGAAGGTTACCCGGGCCCACGTTTTGACCTATATCTTGAGACCCCAGTCACGGAGCGGCATGAGAAATACTCTGTACTAAAGCATTCACCAACAGCTTCCAATTGATATCCATATTGTACAAACACATTCTAGGGTCCACGTGTTGGTCTCTATCTCGGGACCCTAGGCACGGAGCGGCATGAAAAATACTCTGAACTAAAGCATTCACCAACAGCTTCCATTTGATACCCATATTGTATATACACATCCGAAGGTTACCCGGGCCGACATTTTGACCTATATCTCAAGACCCCAGTCACGGAGCGGCATGAGAAATACTCTGTACTAAAGCATTCACCAATAGCTTCCAATTGATATCCATATTGTACATACACATTCTAGGGTCCACGTGTTGGTCTCTATCTCGGGACCCTAGTCACAGAGCGGCATGAAAAATACTCTGAACTAAAGCATTCACAAACAGCTTCCATTTGATACCCATATTGTATATACACATCCGAAGGTTACCCGGGCCCACGTTTTGACCTATATCTCGAGACCCTAGTCACGGAGCGGCATGACAAATACTCTGTACTAAAGCATTCACCAATAGCTTCCAATTGCTATCCATATTGTACAAACATATTCTAGGGTCCACGTTTTGGCCTCTATCTCGAGACCCTAGTCACGGAGCGGCATGAAAAATACTCTGAACTAAAGCATTCACCAACAGCTTCCATTTGCTACCCATATTGTACATACACGTCCGAAGGTTACCCGGGTCCACGTTTTGACCTATATCTCGAGACCCCAGGAGACCAAATTGTGAATCTAAACCATTCTCGAATCCCATTGAACACACACAAAAAATTTCATCAAAATCGGTTCAGTCGTTTAGGAGGAGTTCAGTGACAAACACACGAACATAAGAAATATATATATAAAGATAAATAAGAAAAAGTTAATGCAAATCGCAGAAATCGTTTTAAAAAATAAGTTAGCTTTTGTATTTTCGTATTTGTACTTTTCTTTTTTTTACTTTTAACAAACTTTTAAACAAACTGTATGTTTTCATTGGTGTTTATTAGCTTTTTGACGGCCGAATGGGTTGAGACGAGACTACCATTCGAAATTCAGAGTGAACGTAGGTTCAATCTCCGTGAAACACCAAAAATGAAGAAAAAGTTTTTTCTAGTAGAGGTCGCCCTCGGCAGGCAATGGCAAACCTCCGAGTGTATTTCTGCCATGAAAAAGCTCTTCATAAAAAAAACATTAGCCGTTCGGAGTCGGCTTGAAACTGTAGGTCCCTCCATTTGGACACCATCAAGACGCACGCCACAATTAGGAGAAGGAGCTCGGTCAAACACCCAAAAAGGTTTCACGCGCCTATTAGTTTTTAAGTACATAGAATTTTCCAAGCTTATAACTTTTATTGGATTTTTTTTTATTTTTTTTATAATCTTGTTTTTTATCCTAAAAACACCTGTAAAATAAAGGGTGGTTAAGTTTCAAGAGCCGGTATTTATCTTGAATAAAATACAATTTCTTTAGGAAACTATTATCATTTCCCTTTATTATGATAATATTGGTGTGGCTCAATTACGTATGGAACAAAATATCGGCCAACTGGCCGCCGCGCCTCGGCGTCAAACCTCCATCCGCTCATCCAAATTTTCTAAGACGTTGAGGCATAATTGAGGTTCTATGCCGTTCATGTGCCGAATTATCTCATCCTATAGCTCTTGACTTGTTGCTGGCTTATCGACGTACACCTTTAGTTTCAAATAACCCCAAAGAAGAAAGTCCAACGGTGTCCTTGACGTTTAGGTGTGGTTCACATGCAACATCGGCCGTTGAAATTTAAGTACCCTTTTATATTATAATTTTTTTTCTTTACTTTTCATCAAAAAACAAGTTTTCTTGTGACTTGAAAACTACCCTAAATATTATTCGAATTTTTTAATTTTACTTCCAAAAATTTTTAATTTTTTTTTTCATAAAAACTCTAAACCTTTTTAATATGTACGTTAGGGATAGTCGATTTGAAAATCGCTCATTGCTCTGTGAAAATCGTATTCTAGGGATCAAAATAAGAAACTTTGCCGAAGGAACCATACCTCTAATACGAATTCTGATGTCCCCCAATTTGGGTCGAACGAAAAATCCCACTTTGACCCAATTAGAGTGCTCCAATCGAGTCCAAATGTTTGACCGACCCCCCTAACTTTGAACGGCCGATCCACCCATGCCAGTAGCACAACCCCTGGAACACCCTTGAGGGGTTCCTCATACAGTCATTTCAAAATATCACCATTTTTGGCCTTTACATGAGAAAAGAAACTAAAAAGTTCGACCCAAATTGGGGGACATCAGAATTCGTTTTAGAGGTATGGTTCCTTCGGCAAAGTTTCTTATTTTGATCCCTAGAATATGATTTTCTCAGAGCAATGGGCGATTTTTTTGCCTCCCACAAATCAACCCGGCCTAATGTACGTATATTCTAAATTTTAATTTTTTGTAGGTTTTTGTGAGCAAAGTGTTTAGTCTATGGAATTTTCCCAGCTTTGAACTTTTTTTGATTTATTTTTTATTTCAATTTTTCATTTTTCACTGTAGAATATATTCGAATTGGTTTTATTTAGTTTTTATTAGAAAGAAGTTTTCTTGGAACTTGAAACCCACCCTATATAACATTTGAAATTTTTTATTTTTTTTTTATTTTTTCAAAGAAATTTTTTTTTTTTTTGGTTTTTGAATAAAAACAGCTCTTAATTGTATCCAAAATATATGTTTTTGTAGGTATTTATTAAACATTTTTTTATTCATGTAGTTTTTTTACTTAAATCGGCTCTAGCCAAATACAGGTAGGTAGGTAGGTAGGTAAAATGGCAAGAGTACCCCAGGTATGTACACTACAAGTAGCACTAACGTGCCGTTTTGATGCCATAATGTGGACCACTGTGAAAGGATTTAGGGAAGAGAAAAAAACCATCAGACCTACAGGATCGCGAAGACCTCTGCTTGAAAAACGCTGCTCGTTTCCGGCAGTTTAAAGGAGACCGAAATGCTGGCTGATTTAGATTAAACCCCCGCTCCCACTCCAGCCTCCATTTTGGATCCATTAGTGAAAACAGAGGTATCTATATCCGTACCGACTCTCGCCTCTTTCCAATCTTGCCTGCTCGGAGAGATAGCGCTAGCACAACCCTCAAAGCACAGTTTGTGGATGGAGAGATCAGTGCGAATAACAGAGAAGGAAGGGGAGACCTGCTTCAAGATGCTATTATGTCCTACAGGATGTTGTCTCCAAAGGCCAATCTCCTTTAGCCTAATAGGACTCTGAGCAGCAATGGATTTAACCTGCAGATCCACAGGAAGTAAGAGTAGAGTAGCGTTGAGCGCAGCAGTGGCACAAATTAAACATTATTATCTAAAAACTATTCTGCATAATATTCGAAATTGATTATTAATTATTGTGAAACTAATATATTAAATATATTTTTACACTTTCATTCAAATGTTTAATAAAGTTTTTTTACTTAAAAGTCACAATATAAAATTTTTTAAAAATTTTAATTTTACAAAACCGTGAAAAAATGTTAAATTAACTTAAAAAGTACTCTGGAAAATACTAAAACTTTATTTAATGTACCTACTTTTTACTTTTATTATTATTTTACTTTTTATTTGTATTGTTTTTACTTAAACACAGTTCTGCGTAGTTTATTTTTCATTTTCTTTTAAAACTATTTAAGGTTCCCAATTCCCAATTCTTAATTTTTTTATTTACTTTTTATAAAAAATTTTTTGAGAATAAAAATAGTTCAAAACTATTTACTCCATATTTTTGTACATAGTAATTACATTAAAAACTACATATACATACATATATATATATTTTTGTTGTTGTTTGTTTTTATTTATTTTTTGTTATGCCTAACACCATTTTGTAATAATATCATTACTATTTTTTCTTTTATTTAAAAATTTTTGATTCTGTAGGATTAATAAAAACAGCAAAATAGCAAAATATTACATTGGTTGGTTGGTTGGTTTAAGGGGTGACCCCGCATCGGAGTGCCACATAGACCGCAAGTTGGGTCCGTTGTTTATTTTATATGATTTCCCCACCTAACCGAGATTTTTATTGTGGATTTTGGTCAAAGATATTAATTCGTTTCGAGAATTTGATGAGAGATTCGATTTTCAGGTTCGAGAGTACTGAATGATTGTCAATTGTTGGAGAGTCTAGAAGAGCGAGTCGACTTCTGGCTAGACCGGGACAACTGCACAGCAAATGTCTGCTCGATACTTCCTCATCTTCGCCCTCGCAGTATCTGCACAGGTCGTTTTGAGGAACCCCGAGTCGACGTGCGTGAGTGCCCAAAAGGCAGTGGCCGGTGATAAGAGATGTTATATGCCTTAGTTCGTGTTTCGAAAGACTTATAAGGGGTTTTGTCTGTTTCAGATTGTAGGATGGCCAGATTTGTCTGGTGGTAACGCAAGTAGTTTCCACTCGCCACCTCCGATCAGCAATGCTGTGAAATTCTGGATCAATAAGCATTTTACATGTTGAGAGCGGAATGTGGATTGTGGGTAAGTTACTAACATTTGATTGCGCAGCTCCAGCTCTTGCGAGCTCATCAGCTTTGCAGTTACCTTCGAATCCACTGTGACCCGGTATCCAGATAACTTGGACAGAATTCTGAACACTTATTTCGTTAAGAGATAAGAGACAGGATCGAACCACATCTGAGTGGGAATAAGAGGAGCTGAGTGCTCGAACGGCCGCTTGACTGTCGGTGAAAAAGCGGATATCCTCTAGTGATATTCTATTTTCTAAGAGAGTTTTCGCAGCATACCAGATAGCGCATACTTCCGCTTGGAATACGCTACAGTAGTCGGGTAATCTAAATGATAGATTGATGTGAGGGGATTTGGAAAAGATTCCAAATCCCACTTTGCCGTCTTGTTTTGAACCATCTGTATATATAATCAGAGGGCCATCGATTTCGGTAAGATTTGTCTTCCATTCTTCCCTAGTTGGGAGTGAACAGGAGAATAGCAAGGGTGGTGATGGAAGACTTACATGATAGTCTATGTCGGAAGAGATAACAGTGTTCCTGTTCAGTATGGCCGAATGGCCAAGATACTTATTCCATTTCGATATAGCATTCATGCGTGTCGCTGCTTTCGCTGCAATCGCTTTGCCAGTCAGATCGATAGGGAACAAGTGAAGCAACGTATTTAGAGCCTTAGTAGGTGTTGTACTTAAGCATCCTGTTATCAGGAGGCAGGCTGATCTTTGGACTCGATCAATTGTGGCTACTCTACACCGTTTTTCGAGTACTGTCCACCATACAACCACACCGTAGAAGAGTATCGGTTTGATGAGCGAGGTATATATCCAATAAATGATCCGAGGTGAAAAACCCCAGGTTTTGCCTATAGCTTTCTTACAAGTATAGAGAGCTATGAAAGCTTTTTTACATCTGTTTTCGATGTTCAATTTCCAGCTCAACTTTCTATCAAGAATAACTCCTAGATATTTAGCTGAATCAGATAGATATAGATAGATAGATAATATTACATTAATTTTAAATTTTTTATAATATTTATAACCTTTTCTGTTTGTATATTCAATTTATTCATTTAATTTGTTTTTGTCTTTCATTTCAATTCTTTTATTTCTGTTTTTCCGAAAACAAACAAATTATTAAAGGATATTTTTTTTTTCATTTTTATTATACAATTTTTAACTGTAACGGGACTTACAAAAACATCCAAAAAATTTTCCTCTTAACTTTTTTTTTAATTTTATATTTTTTTTTTTTTTGTTTTTTTTTTTCTTTTTGTTTGTTAAAAAACATCCATCCTGTGAACATCCAAACCTTTTTAATTTTCTTTTTTTAATAAAAAAAATTCAGCTGAAAACAACTGTACATTTTTTTATTTTATTTTAATCCAATGCTTTAACCTATAAATAACCCTGCTTAATACCCGAATTCCTCATTTTTCTGAATTTCTTTTTGTTATAAAAAAATTCTTCCTGAAAACAACTCTTCATAATATTTGAATATTTTTGATTTTTTTGTTTTTTTGTTTTAAAGAAATATTCGAAATATTTTATTTATATTATCAATTTTATTTTTCTCATTCGCTATTTGCGCGGGAATTTCATACAGCTCGCTACGTATTTCAAAAGCTTTTGCCAAAAGCTCGCCTGTCCTCAAACGAGCGAAACTTATTTGGAAAATATAGCAAACAATTCCTTGAAAGCGCTTTCTGCAACAGAGAGTGGCACTACCTACTTATCGCTCACTCAAACTGTCCCTCTCTCGTATCTTATCGCAGTTTTGTCTTTGACTGCCTAAGTGTAGGCTTCGTCGGCCCGCTTGCTCGTGGCTCGTTGGCTCGTTGGCAACCAAACGAAGTTAATAGAGCGTGAGTAAGCGTAATTTGCAATGAGGAAAGTGAAGCGTGTGAAGGATATGCAGAACTGGCGGCACGCTATGCACACAGCCGGATGGCAAGAATGCCAGCTGTTGTGGAGAAGAGTTACAACACTTTTCGTTCACCTTTCTAACTTTCAACTTATTATTATACAATCGAGTTCGCTTTATGGGCAAAAAGTTGTTGAAACAAAAGTCACAATCACCCCACTTAACACTTTCAATCACCTACAGTTGTTTTTGTAGCAGATTGCCCCTTTTGGCGGCGCCTCGGAAATGACTCAGCACACAGCTGCTCAGTTCGCGAAACACAAACAACAATGCTACGAGCGCGCACAATAAATAAAAACAAAATCAAAAATATGTCGTACGAATAGCGCGATGGGCTCGATGGGTACAACAAAAAGCAGCGGCACACAAATATTATAACGGAATTTGCACTGCTTGTTTCGTTCGGACTGTGAAGTAGATTTGCATTCAATAACTTTGCTTGTTGTCGTTCTTTCTTTGACTTCAGTTTCGTTGTTTTACGTTTTATTTGCCAAAAATTTGCATTTGCTTTGATTTTCGAATTTTTTTTATTTTTTTCTATAATTTAATTTTCGTATGGGAATAACAGCGTAAGCAGCGGTGGAGTATAAAGCTGAAAGCAAGGATATAAACTGAAAGTGTAAAGGCACGAAGCAAGCACTCGCGCACACACACACACATACGCCTACAAACATTCATCAGCATAGGCAAGTAGGCGAACGTTGAAGATGAGCATTCGCAAAAAAGCAAAAAAAAACCATAAAAAACAAACACAGAAAACAACAATAATAGTTAATTTCAGCGGTGGAACGGTAAATGTCGTCATAACGTTTTGCACGCCAGAGAGCATATGTGAGATAGGCGAAAGAGAGAGAGCGCGAGAGCTTAACAGCAAGCGAGCATATTTTACAGTTGCTCACTTCATGCCAAATCGTGTGAACAGCCTGCTATGGAAATGAAGTTGTGCACTTTTCGAGGTCATTGTTGTTGTTTGAGCCTATCTAGCAGCATAAAAATTCATATGCAGTAAAGCCCGCTTAAGTGTCTCATACAAAGCATTAGGCATAATGCGACACTTAAGCGGCTTAGGTGGGTACTTAACTGGAATCGCTTAAGCACCTTAGGTAACTTAGTAAACAAGAGGCATAGCTTCCATTTTATAAAGCCATATCGATGAAGGTATACTAAGTGCGCAGTAGTATAAAATTGTATTACAAAAAAGCTTGGTTTAATATGTTTTGAAATGATTACATATTTCTTTAAAGCCTCTAAAGGAAGCAAGGAGTACAACCTCTGTATGTCTTGCGGATAGAAATGGGCTAGATCGGTTGAGTGAAACCGACTTATGGTAGCCTACCTAATCGTTCATAACCACCTAGACGTGTCTATTAAAATAGAATTCCAACTATGTACAGGGCCGTCGAAGTAAATCCGGAATGTTGAACTTAAAAACAAAACTATTGGATATTTACTCAAAAATAATTTTATTTGCACCTAACTTTGTACAATGTGAGTACACATATCATAGTTGAAAATTATTCAATATATCCTCCATCTCGTGCAATTACCTGCTCCAGCCGGGACCTGAACCGTCCACATGCGCGAGCTATCTCCTCTTTGTCCATTGTGGTCATCACTTCCTCGATGGTTGTCTTCAGAGCGTCCTTAGTCTTATGAGGCTTCGCGTTAACTTTTTCCTCAACTGTGCCCCACGTAACAATCAAGAGGATTGCAGTCTGGGCTTGAATGTGGCCAAAAATCTGGTGACCAGTAGTAGGGTAGGTTGTTCTGGAGCCAAGCCTGAGTCTTCTTTGCCTTGTGAGCAGGTGCGGAGTCCTGCTGAAACACATATTCTCTTCCAGCAGCCACGCGGTCCATCCAGGGTTGCGTTTTTTGTAGCCAAACCACTCAATTATCCCTTTAGGGCTTCTTCCGGCGCGAAGTGACTCTAGTATCGCAGCTCTTCTGCACTAGCACTTACTCCGGCACTCCAATGTCAATCAGGAAACAATACACTAAAAATATGTCCCTTTATCAGCGGTTTTAGACTTAACGCTACTGCTCCAGAGCTTTCGAAATGTTTTCCGGCTTTATCTCGACGGCCCTGTATATGTGGAGGAAGAAAATTTCTCGTTCTCGCAACATCAACCTACGTCAAGTGATCTTTGGCCGACCGTGACCTCTGCTCCTTCGGTGGTTTCAGTCCAGTGCCGTCCTCGTGATGCTGTCTGGTGCTTTCCCGAGCGTTATGGTCTATCCATCGCCACGTTCTGCGTTTGATTTACCATAGGATGGGCTCCTCATTCGTTGAACTCCACAGCGCGTCTTTGCTGATGGTGTTCGACCAGAATATTCTACAAATGATGCGGAGGCATTTGCTGACGGAAGATTGTAACCTCTGTGTGATTGTGTGAAGTGTTTAACTTACATACAACAATGCAGACTTCAGGCGTAAGCTGACAAGTCGCAGTTTAGAGCACCTGGAGGTTTGCGAACTCGCCTATACTGTGTGCATTCGCCCGAACCCCACCATTGCTTTGTTTTATTTGATATCTTCATGTGCGCCGCTGTCTGTCGTGATAGTACAGCCGAGGTAGCAGAAGCTTACGACAAATTCCACCAGACACCTGTCAATCATTTTAGGTATTGTTTCATTGCGGTTGAAATACAGAAATGGCTGATGCTATGACTACCTGAAATCTGTAAAAACTTACTTTCAGCTTCATCTTTCCAACCTAACCAGTCGAGTGGCTGCCAACGTCATCAAGCAAGAAGCGATATACTCACCGCTTGTCCTGCTGAGAGCGAATTAATAACTGCCATCAAATCGCTAAAAACAACAAAGCTCCTGGAACAGATCAAAGCTAATCCTCAGATAAGCGCTCGAATCTTACTATCGTTAATAAAAGGCAACTGGATCTGAGGAATGATACCATCTGAATTAAAAGAATGAGAAATTAATCCTCTGCCAACAAAAAGCAATCTATCAGAGTGCAAAAACTGGCGAAATTTGCAGGTTTTCCAATAGGTAGATGCAGAGGCTTTGAAACGAACAAGCTGCTTTCGCCCTCTCCGCCCTCTCCATCGCTCACATTTACACCCTAAGGGTGATTGTGGAGCAGTCGGTTGAGTAGCGCACTCATCTCTATCTCTTGGCCTCAGAAAATAATAGCACTCGGATGATAGCTGCCATGTGAAGCAGGAAAATGCTAGTAATGCCTGCATTGAAGCCCAAATCGGCGTCAGACTACGTCCGGGCTGCGTAGTAACGCTGAAATTATACAACTTGGTCTCCGTCAAAGGAATATAACGCGCTTGTGCGGATAATAGAAGTATATCCTGGGGTCTGCACGGTCTTCTTGAAGACCTAGTCTATGCGGGCGATATTTGTTTAATGGTGCACAAACACTCGCATATATCAGCGAAGATGCATTCGATTAATGATTTTGCCACGCAGTCACACCTGAAAATCAACATCGTCAAGGCAATGCTAATGTGAATCAACATCAAGCATTGCAAGCTATTCCTGCTGCCATCACTCCCCCGATGAAGTTGACAAGTCCTGTTATCTCGCAGCATCATTACAAAAAACGGCAGGTCAGCACCAAACATATACAATTGCACAGCAAATGGGCGAACTGTCTTTGATATGCTGAATAAAGTTTGGAGATTGACACACATATCCAGACGTACGAAGTTAAAGATTTTCGAAGCCAACGTGAAGTCAGTAGTACTATAAGTATATGATTATGAAACATGAAATCTGACTGCAAGCGTCATACAAGCGTTGCAGCCCTTCTTCAATCGTTGTCTTCGCAAAATCGTGTGGATATTCGAAGTACAGCACCGCAAATGGAATTGGATCGGTCGTACGTTGCGTAAACCCCAGGAGCATATTACAAGAGCTGCTTAGACTGGAATCAGCAAGGAAACCGTGGACGCAAAACACCAGCCAACACTTGGATACGACTGATTGAAGGAGAATCACACAAAGCAGGTCATTCCTGGAGACAAATTAAATGTCTATATTTACAGAAATCAATTTATACTCTACATATTTGTTGAGGCCCTATGTTCCACGTAGAAACTACGGAGTTAAGACCGTGATTAGATTATAGATGGGTATAGGAAACAGTTCGTCTCATGCCTGGTAACACGAAAACTAAAGCTTTTCTTGGTTTAATATGTACAGACCTATGTCTACATATCTATATATATATATGCCTCGTGAAGAGAACTGTAGCATTTAAATATTTTTAACAGTTTTGACTATTTCCCTTCCCTTTAAAATTTTAATTTTAGGTGCGCAACTAAGTTCCCGCTGTTTGTCAATAGATGCCACCAGCTGTGCGTGCTAGTCGATTCTAACATAACCTAAACTTCATAAACCAAGCTTAGACATATGGTAAGCAAATGGTTTCGACACATTAGTGATTTTGTTTGGTATCATATACTTTTGGTTTTGTGAAAATGTCTGATTTTGTGCCGAATAATCGTCATTTGCGGGAAACGTTGATTTTCCTCTTTCATTCGAAAAAATACCGACGGCTGAAGCGCATGAAAGCTACAACAAGTTTATGGAGATGCTGCTTTAAGTGAAACAACGGGCCGAGATTGATTCCGTCGCTTCAAAGACGGTGATTTTAATGTTGACGATCGTCCGCCTGAAGGAAGGCCAAAAACCTTCGAAGACGCAGAAGTGGAGTCATTGCTCAATGAGGATCCGTGGCAAACGCAAGAAGAGCTTGCTTCAGTATTAGGAGTTACCCGCCAATCCATTTCCGAGCGATTTCATACTTTGGCGTTTTTTTGCCTGTGAACAACTGCTCCAGCGTCGCAAAACAGGAAGGGTTTCCTTTATCGCATCGTGACGGGTGATGAAAAATTGATTAATTACAGCAATCCCAAGAAAATAAAGTCATGGGGACTGCCCGGTCATGCTTCTACGTCGTCGCCTCGGCCGAATATTCACGCTGCGAAGGTTATGCTATGTATTTGGTTGGACCAACTGGGTGTTATTTATTATGAACTGTTAAAACCAAGCGAAACCATCACTGGGGATCGGTATCGACTTCAATTGATGCGATTGAGCCGAGCACTGCGTGAGAAGTGGCCGCAATAGGCGGAGAGGCATGAAAAAGTGATTCTGCAGCATGACAACGTTCGACCGCACATTGCCAAACCCGTTAAAACCTACCTAGAAACACTGAAATGGGAAATCCTACCACACCCGCCATATTCTCCAGATATTGCGCCGTCCGATTATCACCTGTTCCGAGCGATGGCACATGGTCTAGCCGACCAGCAGTTCCATTTATATGAAGACATCAAAAAATGGCTTGATCGGTGGATAGCCTCAAAAGATGTCAGTTTTAGCGCGACGGTATAAGAGATCTACCAAAAAGCTGGGAAAAAGTAGTAGCCAGCGCTGGGCAATACTTTCAGTAATTCACTTGTAACCATGAGGGCTACATAAGAACGGTGCTCCATGGTTGACATGATTCCAACCCTTGTGGGGATCTAAAACAAACAAATTTAAAAAAATCTTCATTAGTTAGGATGTCGCTATCGGATTACGCCAAATGAAAGAAGAAAAAAACTTCACAAAATGGCGTCAACTTGAAAAAAAAAATTTGTTTAATTATTTAATTAACATTATATTTAATATTTAATTTTTTTACTTTCTAAAATTTTTTAAAAATACTTCAAACTTAAATTTTTCAAAATCTGAGGCAGGCGCGATAGACAGATGTATAATAAAAACTTCCTATCTAACTTCAAAGCGATCGGTCAAGTAGAACTTGAGATATCATGACGCCCATCTCATAAAAAGTAGTTTGGATAAAATCGCGTTTGAAGTTTGAGCAACAATTCCAATAGAATAACTTAAGTCATAATATTTACTACTCACTCTGGATTAATCGGCAATATATTTCCAGGTATACCTATATTATAGAAGTATAAAGTATATATATATGTGTAGAAATAAAAGACACTCGCACACGTTTTTTATTACGATTAGGTAGGTACAGTTTTTAAAGTTTATTCTCATTCTTATATATATATGTACAGTTTGTTCATTCTTAACTGTATTATATGTACAGTTACTTAAGTTATTTACTTGATATATATATATATGTACGGGTTTTTATAATGTATTTAAGTTTCGCGATGTTGCCTGTACGGGCCTCGAATTCAAACTGTCTCTTCGGTTTTCCTTCGGTCAGACGCTTAGATTATTCGGTAGGGTGACCGTGCGTCCAGTCAGTAGGGTCGCATTTTTAAGTATTCAGTATCAGGACAGTATCCACTTCTTGTTTGCCTTACATGTGGCCTTCCTACATATGTATAGAACAAATAAAGGTTGTGTGGGATACAAAAGATTTTCTGGAAAGAACGAGTCCTCAAGTCGGCCGGTAACATCTGCCGTTCATTGTGCGATTTGCTCCACTCGGCCGGCTTAGACGCCACGCCACAAAATCCGCTGTATCTCCGAAAATAATTCGAATTTTGAAAAATCCGTTGAAGGGCATATTTTTGAAGGTCTAAACTTTGAAAACACGCAAAAACAAAAAACGAAAATCGATTTTTTCTAGACAGGAATACCCCCTTAAAAGTTTTGAAATTTTGTTAAAATAAATGACTTATAAATCCTGTACAAATTTTTTAACTTGCATTATTATGGCCTTTTATCTGGAATAAATTATATTTTTACAAAAAAATAACTTGAATGAAGAAATAAATAAATAAATAAATAGCTAAACTTTGTGAAAATTCGAAGGTGCCATAATTTTTTCTTGAGTAAAAACGCTCAATAATCGAGATGCGCGAAAAGAAGGGGACCAGAGTATTAAACAGTTCAGGATTAAGGATGCAAAAGAGAAGTGCAAATAGTGCATACGATTTTGATACATGTACTGTGAGCGTCAAAATAAAGTGTACAAAGCATTTTGTTCTAATATGGATTTTATTTCAGTCTTTTATAACAAAACAATATATTTTAATTTCATGTTTTTTAAATTAGTATTTGATTCTCTACTAATTACTAGAAATTAACAAAAAAATAAATTACAACATCCAAAGTTGTAAGACAAAAATGATATCGATTTAGTATTTTGTTGATTTTCCTTTTGCTTTGATAACGAAAGACAGACTTCGGGGCATCGACTCAACTAGTTTTTTTTGTCACGTCAGATGAAATTTTATCCCACTCTTCCTTTACAACGAGTTTTAGCATATCCATATTGGTGATTGTCCTTTTCCGGATTTGGCGGTCTAAATGTTCCCACAAATGTGCAATAGGGTTTAAGTCCGTGACTGTGGAGGATGATCCAATGTCTTAGGAGTACGATAAAGGAGCCATTCTTTTACTATTTTGCTGTGTGCTTGGTATAATTATCTTGTTGAAAGATCTAAGATCCCTGCAAGTCTAATTTCTGCACACTGGTTAGTAAATTATTTTGTAAAATATTCAGATAATATGTTTTGTTCATGGTACTTTCAATAAAAACCAAATTGCGAACTCCGATTGCCGCCATACATCCCCACACCATCACCGTGCCTCAACTGTGGTTATCGAATTTTTGTCGGCATACTCTTTATTTTTGGTTCTCCAGACTTTAACCGGTTTTTTCTTCCCAAATACCTCGAACTTACTTTCATCGCTAAACAGGGCATTATTCCAGAAAGAAACATCCCGATTTTCGTATTTTTTTGCATAATCAAGACGTTTTTTTGATTAACTGTCGATATTAGCGGATTTTTTCGTGAGAGCCGACCATGTAACCCATTTGCGTGCAACGCTCGACGTATTGTACTGGCATTTACACTAGTATCTGATGCACTTGAAACCTTTTTGTGATATTTTGACCGCACTTTTAAAGGGATTTTTCTTCACATCACGCACTATAGACCTTAATTCAGTCTCATTTAAAATTTTAGGACGCCCTGCACCTAGGCGAATTTCTACTTTGCCAAACTTTTTGTATTTTTCAACTATTTTTTTACAGTATTATGCCTTCTGTTGACAATAGAGCTAATTTCACGAAAGGTTTTACCTTCATTGCGAAGCTTTAGTACCAGTTCTCTAACATCAGTCGAAGTTTGTTTACCCATTATTAAAATAAATAAATAATAGAATTTAATTTACTGTAGGCAAAAACTTTTCACTCTGCCGATTGCAACCAATTAAAACACAATATGAAAAAAGTTTCAATGCATCCATGCACAACCAAAATAACGGTATTTTTTACCGTACAGCATCGCTAAAATGCTACTGATGTACGCTGTACACTTTATTTTGACGCTCACAGTACATGCGCACATTACAATTAGTGTAGGTGCAAAAAGTCAATTTCTTGTTGAAATATACACCTTGACCCTTAACCCGAATCTTCCCACGATTACCATATGGTAATGTAAACATGCCGTTGCAATTTTACGTATTATGTCTGAACTAAATAACAAAAACAACAAAGGATAACTGTATTTCACGCAGAATAAATGCAGCTCACGGAAAAACATAAGTTTTTTGTTATTTTTAATGCAGTTAGCAAAGCTATTAAACGTCAAACTCAGGTGAAAAAAAAGTGAATTATTGTGGTTTTTTAACATGGCACGTCGGTAAGTATATGAATAACTTTTTGCTTTTTTGATATATTTCCAAAAAATTGCATCAGTTGGTAGCTAATGAAATAAACAAGTAAATGTAAGTTTAGTTTTGTTTGAAATTTGATTTTTTGTGTAACTTTTTTGTATTTTACTCAAGGCGTTACCATATGGTAACCGTGGGACGTCTAGGGTACAGGGTTTTAGTTACGTTTGGTGTAGTTTTTTTTTTTTGAGACTTTTGATCATATTTATTGATATTTTGTGAATTACAGCGGTTTATCGTTGCAAGAAATGCTTGATTTCTTTCAAGAACTCGATGAAGCAGAATATCAAAATCAACTGTGTGATATTCCAACCACTCTTTATATCAAGCCTCCTGTGGATGGCAACGAATCTGGCGAAGATGACGCTGAAGATGATTGTGCGGGCATTCCAGATAATGTTTGCCCGGCTCAGCTAAAAGGTGGCTGCGAAGTTGTTATGGCTAGTGGGCGACGTATGCAAGGTTTCGATGAAGAGAAGGATATGGGAGGCATGTTTAGAGACGGTATAAGCATACCATCATTTTAATCTTATAAACTCTAAATTTTTCAGCACCAAATCCAGGAGATTTGCCTGTTATTGAGGTTGAAGACACTTATAATGAGATGGAGGATGAAGAAACAACGGCTAATCGTTCAGAATCTCCAATGAGGAAGCGCTTACGTAAAATTGAACCGAAACCTTCAAACGTTGCATTGCCATCAGGAAACAAGGAAACTGTATTTGAATGGGTCAAGAAGAAATCGTCATCTGTAATTCCAATTTTTCCAAGCGCAAATTACGAAGATTGTCGCCATTCACTGCCACACGAACCGTTTGAAAAATTTTTTGATGACACATTATTGGAACATATTTGCGAACAAAGTGCGTTATATTCGGTGGAACAGAATAGACCGAACCCAAATATAACAGACAGCGAACTTAGAGCATTCATAGGCAATATTGATCGTCACTGGCTACAGTTATCTCTCCAATTACAAACATTTGTGGAGTCAGGATGAAGACATTCGGAACAATTTCGTCAGTAACACCATGCATCGGAATCGTTGTCAAGAGATTTTGCAAAATCTCCACTTCGAAGAAAATTCCAAGGCTTCTTCAAAAGACGCCCCAAATCCTGACAAAATGTGGAAACAGCGTCCTCTTACGGATCATTTGAAAGCAAAAATGATAGAAAATTTCCATCCGGAACAAAAGCTTTCTTTCGCCGAAAGCATGATATCCTATTTTGGTAAACATGGATGCAAGCAATTTATAAAGGGCAAACCATTACGATTTGGATATAAAGTCTGGTCCCTATGTACTCCATCTGGTTATTTGGTGAATTTTGAAATTTACCAGGGGAAGAATCCTCGATCGAATTTGGAGTACGAAGCAAAGTTTGGAAAATGTGCCGCTCCTTTAGTCAGCATGATCGACGATTTTCCTGATGAATTGAAATCGCTGTCATTCCAGTTTTATTTGGATAACCTCTTTACTAGTTATCCTCTGTTGGCATATCTCAAGTCATGCGGATATAATGGTACTGGGACAATCCGAGAAAACAGAATTCCAGCAAGCTGTCCACTAGTGCATAAAAAAGACTTCAAGTCAATGGAAAGAGGTTACTCTGAATCAATTGAAATGAAAAGCACTGGTATTTGTTTGGTGAAATGGAAAGATAACAATATTGTCTGCATGTTATCTACCTGCTTTGGTGAGGATCCGAAATCAATGGCACAGCATTATTCGAAGGCAAGTGGATCGAAAATAAATGTACTCCGTCCTTGCGCAATCACGGAATATAATAAATTTATGTGCGGAGTAGACCGATTAGATCAAAATCTATCCCTACACCGCATCGCCTACAGGGGAAAAAAGTGGTGGTCTATCATTTTTACCAGCTGTTAGATGCTTGTATTCAAAATGCATGGCAACTTTACCGAAAAGATCAACCTGTCAGTCAGTTAGAATTTAGACGACAAGTTGCAGTATACTACTGCAAACACTATGGTATACCGCCCAAAAGTCCTGGACCTGCGCCCTTTCACAGATATGCATACCAACCAGGTCGAGTTGAACATACTCTGCGCTATGATCAGGTTGGACATTTTGTGGTACTATCAAATCGTAGGCATTGTGCCGGTAACAGATGCAGAGTTAATGGACGAACTGCATGTGGTAAATGCAACGTAGGACTTTGCGTACAATGTTTTGCTCAGTACCACACAAAACCATGATAAATTTCAATTCAAAAATGTTTTTTTTTTTCATTGTCGTGAATTCATTTAGTTTACTTATTTTTTAAATAAAAATGTTTGAAAACAGTTATTTTTTTTTTTAAATTAAAAATAAAACGACATTCGAAAACCATTTTGTATTTCTAGAGGTCCCACGATTACCATATGGTAACGCTAGTTTTCCGCATTTTCCGGAAAATCCGCATTTTCCGGAAAATCGAAGCGAGGAAAATGAAAATTTCGTGCTCAGGAGATCGAAATACTTAAGTATACAACATTTCATAAAAATCCAAAACAAAAAAAGTGATGGGACTTCCCGGGTTAAAACCGTAAACCAAATTACTTTGATCTGCAATTTGTCTCTCAGAAAATTGGTCTCTCACCTAGGAATATGTCTACTCATTTTGTCCAAATGTTCTCCAAATCTTTCATACCTTTGAAACATTCATATCTTGGTTCACGAAAAATGATTCCATCTCGCTAGCTAGCACTCCGCTATCATCATCAAATTCTCGGCCTCTCGGCTGCCCTTTGAGATAAGAAAGAGACAGCAGTAGCTGGGGAGTAGAGGGGTCGTTCCAGTAATTCTCAAAACACTTCTTCTATGACAGCTTTCCCATACTCAGCTTTGTCATCGAAAGATACAAATAAGGTTCTTAAGATTTAAAAAGTTACTCACTTTCAGTTTCCGTCAAAGTAAACTTCTATCAAGAGGCTTGCTCTGTCGCTCATATGCCACTCACTGTTTACTATATTAACTGTCATATTTCTTATCTTTCATTTACTTTTTTTCAATTTTTCTTCATCTGACCTTTAAAATTTGTTTTTTTGTTTAGCATTCCTGCATTTATTTGCATCTCATTAATTACCTTCACATTTACATCAATACACACCGTCATATGACAGCTTCATTACCGCAATATGTTGCGCGCCTGAATGCATGCCTTTGTACGAGTATGAGGCTGCAAATGTAAACGTGTGTGTGTGCATTGATTATAATGCGTAGCTAGGCATACCCCGCCATACATACCAATGCTGCTTTCCACACCTTCTAGCCTCGGCGCAGTGGCACCTCCGCAGACATTTGCAATATGTCACCTGTTTGTTGCAAGTTGCCAACTGCCCATTCTTACGCCGGCAGTGTCGCATTGCAGTTGACCTGCTACCTCAGCATGCACGTTTGTTTGTGTGTTTGATAAATGTGCGCATATTGAAATATTAACACTTTTTGCATATTAATGAGTGCATTAAACGTGAATGGTTCGATGTGGCAGGTATAATTCAGTGAGAAGTGAGCTGAAAAATGGAAAGCAAGATGCTGATGTGGGGAAATGTTTGTCGTGCAACTTTAAGTGGGTCTGGGGTTATATTGAATGCAACTTTTAAGGTGAAATAGTGCGGAGGAAAAAAATGATATTTGACGAGATGAAGGTTGAAAATCAATCACTATATTTTAGAATTTTTGTAGTCAGAAATTTTGATGAACTCGCTGATTGAAAACCGCATATTTCTCAAAGCAAAAGCTGCTGCCCCCCAATGTTCCCAAGGGTTTGACAGATAAAATAATGTCACACAACTTCAAGCACTTTTTGAACAGGGTAGTGTATAACAATATTGGGTGAGGGGACATGCCAACTAGCATCTGGAACCGCCTTGCGGAGTTTAGTAAAACGAACTCACAGATTGCCCAGTTATAGGCTGGTGAACTCAAGCCCTGTGTAAATAAAGGGTGGCTAAGTTTTAAAGGCCGGTGTTGATTTTGAATAAACTACAATTTTTTTAGGAAATTATTGTCATTTTTCTTTATTATGATAACATTGGTACGGTTCAATTACGTATGGAACAAAATATTGGCCAAATAGCCACCGTGGCCTCGGCGGCACACTTCCATCCGATGGTCCAAATTGTCGATGACGCTGAGACATAATTGAGGTTCTACGCCGTTAATGTGCCGAATTATCTCTGCCGAAAAAAGTTCATCATAAAAACAAATTGCTGTTCGGAGTTGGCTTGAAACTGTAGGTCCCTCCATTTGTGGAATAACACCACAATAGAAGGAGGAGCTTGGCCAAACACGTAACAGAAGTGTACGCGCCAATTATTTATTTATTTATTTTAGTTGCATTAAAAAACAAAATCTTAATCGGCTAACTACAATTCGCGATAATGGGAATTTAGTAAGCTAAATTGTTTCATAACTCAATAAAAATTTTATGAAAAATACTTTCCCTCATCGCCTTTGCATTTGCACTTTATCGTTCTTCATGTATGGTAAGACAGCTTGTGATCCTTCGCCAACTGTCAGCTATTATTTTTTCGTCTGTCATTTGTCATCTCTTATTAGGAGTTTCTGAAAGCAGCCAATGGCTCTCGATTCTCATGGATTTTCTATAGTTTTTTATCTTTTTAAAAAATTGTTAACATTACAAAAATTATCACCTACTATTAAATTTGTATCTAAACACATAACAGCATTCAAATTTCCATCAGATTTACACCTTAGTTCGAAAAGTAAAAGCTTCGGGAGCTCCTCTCTCCACACCCGCTCAGTATCAACAATCTGGAAGTCGCAACTCAAAATCAAATTTACGACCAGCGAAGTAAAAATGCTGCAAACAAATAAAGCTTTCTTCCCAACATAAAAGCAGTGCGCGAGCTTTAAGCGAGAGCTGCTGAAAAAGCGCTGAGCTGAGGCTGCTACTGAGACTGAGGCTGAGATTGAGGTGCGGGCTGAAGTTGAGGTTGAGGTAATAAGGAAAAGGCCATGCGAAGAAAAGCGGCACTTAATCAAGTATTTAAGAGCATGCTTGTGTGGGTGGGTGACTACTAGCAGCTGTCAAGCTTAGGCGCTATACTCACACACACACACATATGTGAGCACGTAATTGTGCTGAGTAATGCATGAGGCTGCAGAAGAGCAGCAACAACAGCTGATGCTAATTACATAATTTACAAAGAAAACAGGCGGTCAACAAAAGAGCCAGCAAAAGGTGGTAGCAGGTTGAGGCGAAGGGCACAAGAGGAAAGAAAAATGAGATGTGGAAATGTGCGAAACTGAGCAACTGAACCTATGAGACAAGGACGCAGAGAAGGCGGCACAGTCAAACGGCAGCGAGCTATCTTAGTGCGGTAATTTTGCACATCAAACACCAGCGCACATACGACGAGCAGGAAAATCCACAAGCAGAAGAACTAAATAAGTACTTATGCGCATCATTGCTCACATGCAAAAGTAGATAATCACTCTAGTGCGCCCTTAAGTATGCAAACAAGCAAACGTTAAGCGGCAAACGTCTCATGCTAGCTTGTTGTTGTTGCATTTTACACAAATGTTATCCCATGTACGAGGCCCACTGAGCTATTGTGTCATATTTAGCATCATAAATCAAGAAAAGTGTTGCAGCAACAACAACTACTACACATCAGCATACCTTATTGGTAGAGGGGCACGGCTCAGTGAGTGCATGAAAGTGCTTGTCATGCGGCTGACAGCAACTGCAGTATCATTCTTCTGTTCTCTATTTTTGTGGCATGACTACTTTCCACTACCTACCACCAACTAACAACTACTGACTGACTGTCGCACTGATTGCAGATAATTTGAAGGATGTGTAGAAACGGATGTGCAGCAGCAGCCGCAAAAAACAAGACAAAAGTGGTAGATTTCTAAGGAAAACTTGGTTGCTTTCACTGCTTGTGAAGCACGAAATGAAAGGAAAAAACACAAATGCAAATATGTGGCATGAGTGCAGCACCCTTCTCCGTCCTTCTGTAGCCCACTTGGCCCAGGTAGTTGCACATTGGCTGTTGCACGCTCGCTTGCCAAGTGCTTTGGTAATTAATCTATGGTAACAACGTTTTGTCGAGATTTCAGTCATTTCAAAATTCACTTACTTGTCCTCATAATGATGATGAAACGTTGAAGTTGCTGGCGCCGGCGGCTCTTTTGCTCTGCTACCGCTGCTGCTGCTGCTGCTGCTTCTGCCACAATTTACACTAAAAATGATTTATGTGCTTTTAGTAGTGCATTTTATGAAGTGAGTTCGCACGAGTTGAGTGCAATGCTTATCGCCCCTGTCACTTTGAGTGTTTCGATTGTAAAATTGTCGAGGTGAATGACTGAAGGATAATCTTTTTTATGAATACCGGATGACGCATAATTTAATTTGTTTGGATATTCGGTTTTTTTATAAATTTTTAATTTACTTAATTTTAATTAATTAAATGTAAGTCGACGTGTTTATTTCCTTTACTTCAATTTGTTAGAAAATTATTCGAAAAAAAACATACAAAAAATATTCCTTTTAATTCTCTCTTCCTTTGCGGTACCACGAAAAAAGCAAATAGCAAGGGAATAAAGGATAGAGACAAGAAAAATGTTCGAATAGGGATTAATTGGCAATCATGGAGGCTTGCATACGTACCTGTGCAGCATCAAACTGGCAAAAGAATTCAGAGTTGGTGATCATAAACTACATCTTCAGAAACCAACAAAGTACCTGATTTCATTGACTTTTTTGTCTTCAAAAATATTCCCACAAACCATTTTTCTATTTCCAAAGGCTTCGATCTGAACCCCGACCACTCACCGATCCTTTTAGAAATATCAGTGAATGCGGTACTAAATACCGTCTAATTAATAACTTTACCGACTGGCAGTGCTTCCAACTGCAATTACAAGTTACTGATAAATAAAAAACGAAAACTTAGAAATCGTTGGCAGCAAACCAGATATCCTGAGGACAAATTGAAACTCAATCAAACAACAAAACAACTCACGTTCAAATTCAGACATTCAAAAACGATAATTTCAATCGATTTCTTAAGAGCCTCACATCTGATAAATCCGCAGACTACTCTTTATGGAATGCAGCAAAGTCATTTAATCGACCGATAAAACACATAGCACCCATCAAAATAAACGACACCCAATGGGCAAAATCCAATGAGCAAAAAGCAAATTTATTTGCAGAGAATCTTCGTAAAACCTTCTATGCCAATGGTGGATCTGAAGATATTGACAGCTCGTCAAATTGGATTGAAAGCGATGTCAGCATTGAGCCAGTTAGTAACGAAGAAGTAATGAGCGAAATTTTCAAAATGAAAACAAAAAAAAACGCCTGGTTTCGACCTCATAACTGCAGAAATTCTTCAGAGATTGCCCAATAATTGTGTTACTTGTCTGTCTCAATTGATTAATTTGTGTTTTTTGTTAAAATATGTTCCTATGTACTGGAAGACAGCAGAAGTAATTATGGTTCTGAAAGCCAGAAAATGGCCAAATGATGTGTCTTCATACCGACCTATTTCTCTGCTACCAATGCTGTCCAAACTTTTTGAACGAGTGTTACTGACTCGAATGTTGCCGATTATAGAAAACAAGAGAGTTATTCCAACTCACCAATTTGGCTTTCGAAAAAATCACTGCACCATCGAACAAGTTCACAGGGTTGTTAGAACCATAGAGTGTGCGATAGAGGAAAACAAAGTTTGCGCAGCGGTGTTCCTTGACGTCTCGCAAGCGTTTGACAAAGTTTGGCATACGGGCTTACTCCACAAACTAAAATTGATTTTGCCCAGATATTATTGCGAAATCCTTTCTTCCTACCTTGATGGCAGATACTTTCGTGTCAGACTTGACAACGCCTATTCATCATTGCAAAAAGCACGCGCGGGGGTACCTCAAAGAAGCATCCTAGGCCCTCTCTTGTACCTCTTGTATACGTATGACTTACCGATTCACGAGCAACACGTTACCGTAACCTTTGCAGATGACATGGCTATCCTAGCAGTTGGAGAAGTGATTGAGACTACCACGACGAAATTGCAATCGGCGGTGAGTTCTATTGCATGGGCAAAAAAATGGCGTATAAAATTAAATAATTCCAAATCAGTTCACATTGTATTCGGCCTGAAAATAAACAATTTACAAGCCAGTCTACATAAACAGCGTAAATATACCGTACGTCAACGAGGCAAAATATCTTGGTATAACCCTTGATGCTAAACTGCTTTGGAAGGCGCATGTCAAGAAAAAGCGTGAAGACCTGGAATTAAAAACAAAAACTTTCTTTATCTTATTGGCAGACACTCTATTCTGTCAACGAATAACAAACTACTGCTATATAATCAAATACTCAAACCGGTCTGGAAGTATGGCATTCAGCTATGGGGATGCTCAAGCGAATCTTGCATGACTATTATCCAACGATTCCAAAATAAAGTGTTGCGCAACATCGTCAATGCTCCATATTATGTGAGAAATCTTGACCTCCATCGTGATCTTGGTATCCTACCCATCACTGACGTGGTGAAAAAATACGCCATGGCTCACAGACAACGTTTAAGTACACAAATCAACGCTGAAGCATTGGCTTTGCTTCAGCCAAATACTCATCGTCGGCGGCTCAAGCGTAAAACAGTTTTAGACCAGATGGGCACCCAGTAGCAGCTGTACCTTATGTATTATATTTATACATTCATAATGAATTTATGAATATTGAGGCATCTTAGTTTTTCCTTTTTAATATGTATGTTCAATAAAAATTGCTCGTTAGTATCTTTATTTAGTTGTACTAGTAGTAATTTCCAAACGCTATTCTGCTTATACTTTAAGATACGTTTTAAAAAAATTACCCGCTCAGGGTGCTTAAGAAAGGGCCTCAAACTTGAATATTAAAGCATAGAGAAGAGGTCTGAATCATAGCCCTGCAGAAGCTGTGTGATTAAAAAGGTACTCCTGAAGAGATTTCACTTCATTGCTAACCATGTAGATACTGCAGAAGGGCCTAGAAGACACGTTGAGTTTCATAATATAGATGTACAGTAGGCAGTGTTCGCTTACAACAATTTCTCACTCAAAAGAGGTGCCTTTTTTAAAGGCATAAACGCGCACGACATCTCTCGAAGTCAACTGTTTTGCCTAGCGATCGCAGACCTGAGTCACGATACACCTGCTCAAACACAGCCGGCGGATAGCAAAAGAAATTACCCCCCATTGTAAAGAGAGAGAATCTCAAGAGTGTTTTGTCCAACCGCATTAGCCATCCTGAAGTTTTCTACGAAGTTCCCGAACCTGGCATATATACAATCGATCTCACCAGCAAAGAAAGCTTAGAGCTTTATTTTCCACTAGCTGGCAGAATAAATATTTATCTTCTTGAAGAAGTACGGAGCAATGACGCCGTTGCCGCAAAATTCGCAAATTTTATGGATACACTACCACCTTGTAAAACTCATGTGAGTTGGAGCTGCTCCATGCACATCGACTTACGTTACCCTGTTAATATTGTCAACGATCCGATAATCCGACTCGTTGTTAAATATGATTTTACCGAATTTGGGGTACTTTTCTAAACAACTCGAACGCAGTTAGCGAACAAAAGAGATAGTCTATGATCACCAAATTTTAACACCTGGAATAGTTGCATACTGCACGGGTACGGATCCAAGCTCCGGCGGACAATAGGCCCGTCTAAAGACTACAGAATGCCGATATCTTGAGTACCACGTGGAATTGGTTGACTCTTCTCAGAGAATTGTGAGACACACCTAGCCCAAATGTTCCATTGTGATGTCACACGAACAGACCCTAAAGACATCCCTTCCCATATCGATTTGGTGCAAGTTATGAATTTCTCTTATGAAATGCTTTAGAATCCGAAGTTCTATTGACTCCAAGTCGGCTATACTTTGCCGGCACTGGGTAGTGGCAGAGATAGTACTTACAGGATTCCATGCTCTTCTCTTCTCTGCAACTACGGTAATGGTAGTTTGAGTAGAAACCCATTCACGTGCCGCGAGCTGCCATTAGTCAACGTTCGGTAATAGTGGAGCCAAGGATGGAGGATCGGCCAAGACTGATTACATCTACTTTCACCAAATATTGGACAGATCTATGTAACCACCACCCATCACGTGGGTCTTTTATTTTTCTATTCCATGCAAGCCAATTAAGCCGTAATTTATAGGAAGGTAGAGAAATGCTTGAGCTAGAGGCAGAGCTTACTGACTGCTAGCTCGTCTGCGGTAAAGCTCCTATCGTCGTTCCAGTGTCCGAGGGCCCATTCGTAGCACACTTCGCCATCAGCTCATTAAAAGAGTTTCGCACTCAATAGCTACTTTTAATGAGGTACTACTGCAACGTCGATATATAACTGCGAACTGGATATCGTACACTCTGTTGAGAGTGTAGGTCTATGTTGGTTTCATCGCAAAATGAGACGATGGGGTTCCCTTGAGAACCTGTGGTCTGCTCCTGGAAAGATGGGCCTTGCGTCAACTCAGCGAGCGCTGGGCTAGAGCGCAAACATGCAATCCTTTCCCCTC
>JAYXIM010013733.1:0-27531 GCA_037575425.1 Anastrepha fraterculus | reverse complement strand
CGGTTGTCCATTGTGAACACACTCAGGCTCGTAGCCCATTGTGATGCCGCATGGGGAAACTAGCCCTTATCCCTCCTGAAACCACAGTGTACTATTCAAAAATTTTGCTAGATCCTTAATTTCGACAGAGCCGAGATCTTCCAGTTCATTAAAGAAATGTTTGCCCAAATTGGCGAGTCTACGTCTGGATAGAGCAGGACAATGGCACAGAAGGTGCGGAATCGTCTCTTCCTCTTCCTCGTCTAGACAACTTCTGCAGAAGTCATGTGTTTGCACACCCATTCTCTGGGCGTGCCTACCAATTAGGCAGTGCCCAGTTATGACTGAAGTCAGTATGTTGAGACTATGTTTGTCTCTCCTTAGTAGTAGTTCTGTGCGTTTAGCATTGAGAGTCGGCCACATCTGTCGGGCTATTTTGCAAGTGGCTTCGTTTCGCCATCTTTCATTTGCTATTCTTACAATTTCCTCGTGGATATGTAGTCTACATGTTTGCAAGGGTATACCTATATCAGTGTCTATGTGCTCATCAGTCAGTTTGGTGCCGATTTTCGCGAGTTCATCAGCTCTGCAGTTCCCCTCTATGTCGCAATGGCCAGGAACCCATGCTATCGTTAGGTGAAATGACTCAGCCATCTCGTTAAGAGATGTGCGGCATTTCATGGCTACCTTAGAGGTTGTCGACTGTTTAGTGAGGGATTTTATCGCCGCCTGGCTATCAGTGAAAATGTAGATATCATCACCAGATATCGCATCACACTGTACCAGTGTCACGGCTTTCATTATTGCCATCAGTTCAGCCTGAAAGACACTACAGTAGTTGGGGAGCCGAAAACTGAAGGAAATCCCCAGATGCTCGGAATACACACCCCCGCCCACCCTGCCATCGAGCTTTGAGCCATCTGTGTATACATGGATGGACTCGCCCTGTCTTACCACGTCACGCTCCCACTCTTCCCTCGTGGGTAGGAGGGTCACGAACGTTGTAGTGGCAAGTGTAGGCGGAATTGTGTAGTCCACCTGTCTGGGAAGTCCCAACGTGCCATCCAGGATTTTGCCGTGGCCATAAATAGTGTTTGACCACTTACTTAAAGTGCTCAGCCTTATTGCTGCACTGCGCGCCATGTACTTTGCCTGCAGGTCTACTGGAAGGAAGTTTAGTATCACATTTAGTGCTTTCGACGGTGTGGTTGACATTGCACCGGTGATAAGAACAGATGCAAGTCTTTGGACCCTGTCAACCCTTTTGATATTCACGCCCTTCTCCAGGGCGTTCCACCATATTGCAATACCGTAGTAGAGAATTGGCCTAATTACTGCTGTGTACAGCCAGTGTATCATACTGGGCTTCAAGCCCCATTTTTTCCCAACGAGCCTTCCACAGGAGTATAGCGCCGTCGTAGCTTTGCGTACTCTGTCTGCGACTGTGAGTCCCCAATTTAGCTTCCTATCTAGTACAAGTCCTAGGTATTTAGCGTTTTCTGTTACTTTAAGGGGTTTTCCCCCCAAAAGAATTTGTTGAAGAGCAGGTGTTTTGTGTTTCCTGCTAAACAGTATCAGTTCCGTTTTTCCCGGATTTACTTCTAGTCCTCGACTCTTGCACCATAGTGATAGTCTGTTGAGAGCTCTTTGTTGAAGATCACACATAGTTGGAAGGTGTTTGCCAGAGATTGCTATTACAATATCATCTGCGTATGAGATTACCTTACCTCCCATTTTTTCTAGCTCCTGAAGGAGATTATTGACGGTCAGGTTCCATAGAAGTGGAGAGATTACCCCACCCTGCGGTGTGCCCCTGATCGGAAATTTCTTGATGAATGTTTCACCCAAATCTGCGCGAATCGTCCGCCCGACTAGCATTCGCTCTATGAGCGAGACGAGCGCTCTGTTTACTCCCATTTCTGTTAGCGATTTGGTAATTGCTTCCGGGTGTATGTTATTGAAAGCACCCTCGATGTCTAGAAAGACAGCAAGGGTGTATTCCTTGTAGTGAAGTGATTTCTCAATCGTGTCGACCAGCGAGTGAAGCGCCGTCTCTACTGATTTGCCTTTGCTGTATGCATGTTGGGAAGGTGATAGCTTGTTGCCAATCTTCCCCTTGATGTGCCCATCTAGCAATCGCTCTAAAGTTTTTAACAGGAAGGATGATAGGCTGATCGGCCTGTAGTCCTTCGGTCTCGTATGTGTGGTTTTTCCTGCTTTGGGAATGAAGACCACTTTTACTTCCGCCCATTTCTTGGGGATATAACTAAGTCGTACTACTGCCTCAAAAATTGAGACGAGTCTAGGTGCAATCATACTAATTGTGTGTTGCAGGTCGGCGGGGATGATTCCATCTGGTCCCGGCGATTTATAAGGTTTGAAACTGCCAATGGCAGATTTTATATTGTCCTCCGTAATAAAATCTATTGGAGGACCCCCATTGAGAACTGTAGGATGAGTTCTACCATCTTCATTGCATAGACAACCTGGGAAGTGTGTCTGCAATAGTAATTCTAGTGTTTCTTCACTATTAGTTGTCCAATTGCCGTCCTCTTTGATGAGGTAACTAGGGTTGCTGTGGCTCATTGATATAACTTTCCTGAGTCTACTTGTCTCAGAGGTACTATCTATCTTTTGACAGAAATCTCTCCAAGACGCCGTTTTAGCTGCCCTAATGGCATACTTAAATCTGCGTTGACAGTCTTTGTATCCATCCCACGAGTTAGTTCTTCTCGCTTCGTTATACTTGGTTCTGCATTCTCTTCTTAGGTCTGCTATGTCTGTGGACCACCATAGAGGTTTCGGTTTGCCTCTTTTCGTCCTCGGAGGGCAGGCTGCTTTCGCAGCCTGTTGAAATGCTGAAGTCAGTTCATCAACAGTAGAGTCGAGTTGTAGCTCGGAGTTAATTTGGTGTGTCATGCCCGTAAGGTTGTTGGCTACAATATTTTCGAACATACCCCAGTTTGTGCGTTTGCGGTTCACGACCGGTTTACACAGTTTAATTGGTAATTCAATGCTATACGTTAGGTACCTATGGTCTGAGAAGGAGTTGTCTTTAGACACTCTCCAGTCTCTTATAATTTGTGACCCCCGTTCATTGACACACGTAATGTCCAGAACTTCCCTTCTAGTAGCTGTTTATCAGGGTTTACTTTACTTTATTTACATTGGGCCTATTCGATTCGCCAAGCGCTGGCAAGTGGCGAATAAATGAAGCAACTGGAATAAATAAAGAGCAACTGGTATAAATAAAGTGCTGCCAAAAATTACATTTATTTGGAAGCACTTAATGAGTATTAGTAAGGCCGCGTGTTTCGGCTTGAAACTGTAGGTCCCTCTATTTATGGAACCACATCAAAACTCAAGGAGTAAGAGAAATAATGCAATGTAATGTAGAATAATGTATGTAGAATAATAAATAGTAATAATAAGTGTGTTTACCTCAAAGAACAGCGACTGATCTTTATCCAACGCCACAATGTCGTCGATTTTTTCATCATCGGCAAGACCTTCATTTTGAGTTAGCTCCTTGAGCACACAAAAATCATATTTAGGTTTTTGCAGCAAAGACTTGGAAATTGTTTCAAATGTACTTGATGTTTTCTGTGCGAACTCCTTCAATTCGCTCATATATGAAACCAATGCGTGTGAATACATATTGCACCTGGCCGCAGCTAACAAATCAATCTGGCCAACGAATTTTATTTAATAAATATATTTGTGAGCAAATAAAAAGAAAAAAACTACCCACTTTCTGTATTGAATCCATTGAAAGGCTATCGAAATTATGCTTGGCTGCACGCACATGCGTTTGTGCTGTACGAAATTTGTCCAACCCTTTTCCCGTATCCGGATCTAACTCCGTGCTGGCCGACTTCATCCAAGAAAGCGCAGCACGATATTCAGTGCGTTCTTTTTCCATTGTCTGCAACGTGGCCTAAAAAATTAGCAGTAAAATATTTCCCATAAACATCAACTACATATATTGAATTTTATTATCACAACCAAAATACCTGTGTATCGCGTACCGCTCTGCTTCGAAAAACCTCAACTTCGTGATGCAGTCGTAGCAATGGTACACGCACACACATACGCTGTTGCCCACTGTACGAAACAGCCTTTCCCGTATTTGTAATACTTTGACCAGTAGTCTTGCTCCGTTTTCCTACTTCTTTGAGAAAACGTCCGAACACACATTCCTCCTGCGACAAAATGCACAATCTTTCCTGCAGCTGGTCAATGATTTTTCCCAATTCAAAGCTGGTGTTTGCTATTGACTTGAACACCTCGATTTTTGCATCGAGATCTGCATCCGAGGATATAATGTATTCATCTTCCTTGGTGCCAAGTTTACGTTGCACGGTTTTTTTCGTTATCCAAAATTGATGATGCAGCATAGCAGTTTATCTTCTTGGAAAAATATATTCACTTTAGCCGTCTATGTGAAATTATACTGGTGCTCTGTCATTAAATGGAATTATTAGCACGGCGCCTGCGCGTAAATAAATTAAAGTCAAAATTTGGAGTGATACCATATTTTAAGCACTATTCGAGTGCATTAATATTCACGACTTTTCTTTTTCTTTGTTTTGAATATTTTTTTTGTTTGGTTACATTATATAAGCAATTATTATATTTTATTTAACTGACGGAAATGAATTTCGAAGTTGTTGGCTTTCATTCAGATGACTGCGCCTCAAAAGTATGCAACAAATATGGATTTCCGGTTGAAAGCGTCAGACTTGCCGTATTATGAAAGAACAATTTTTTCAAATTTCCTTTTTCAAAGCAACATAAAAATATATACATTTTTAATTACCTTACAAAATGCCTTCGGCAATTAGTCTATTCAATTGCCTAGAAAAGGCAAAATTTGTGCAGTGCCAACATACTTAGTGAGTATTCACTGCACTTAGCCTTGTTTTTAGCAATTCACCCTATCTGTAGTTCATTCGACTTCTCAGTATCTACAGTTATTTGCTGAGGCCTCATGAAAAAATAACAAATAAAAAATTTTCGGATAAATATATTTAATAAAAGGAAATAACCATTATATACATATACATATATATATAATGGCGCTTACACCCTTTTTGGGTGTTTGTTTTAAAATAAGTGCAAGTTTTAAGCGGCAAGTAAAATAGCTTGGTTTTTTAATATTTTTAATATCAAAACAAAATTATTTTACTTGTACCTCATTTGTGGAAAAAGAGTGATTACTTAGAGCGATTTAGACAAAAAGCCAAAGATTTAGATAAAAAAGATGTTATACATATTCGGCACTGCCTTAAAATTCTTTCACATTTCAACAAAATAAAATATCCAATTAAGGTAAAAAAATCGATTTTTTTTTTAATTCAAACTGTATATAACTCTTTAACTTCCGAAATGTCACTGTTTTGTGGGGCTGTTAGCGGCTTTCCTCAAACTCTGTTGGCTGTTGGGTTATACAGCATTATTTTTGCCTCATCAAAAAAGAGACATTATCCTAATATTGCACTGAGTGCGAAACGTGAGTTAGAGCAAAAAAAAGTAGTCAACGTTAGTATGCTATAATAATTACTTTTTTTTGAAAATTGGTTTTAACCCTTTTCATCACCGCACGAAATGCACGATGTACTCAAAATACCATAATAACCATAATCCATAATACCCTGCGTCGGGTAAAGCCTTGAGTGTTTGTTTTTAAAAATAATGTTACAGGATTACCAAAATTATTTATTCTCCTCAAACTTTAACAAAAAAATATTTTATTCCGTTCTTGGTGATATAAGAGAGTTTTTTGTTTGCGGATTATTCAGTCGAATGATGCAAAAGGAAACTCTTCGCACTATTTCGTGATCACACCCTAGCGGTCTTCGAAATCGACGGCTAACATTCTGAAGCTGCACTGCGGCTTTTTGTCAATTTGTTTCACTATTGACCTTTCAATCCTTGGCGGGAGCATGTTTGGCATGCCACTGGAGTGTTTTCACTCTGACCAATTTTCAATTTCTGCGCAATTTGTAATGTTGTACGCTATAATTATATTAATGGAAAACAATTCAGTCATCTGTTTTGCTGATTTACCTTTATGGTAATTATAATAAATTGGATAAAATTTTCACTCGCACAACCCGACATTTTATTATTGATGTAATATAATGAACAGCACGAATCACTTGGCCTACGTTTCTCATCAACTCTACGTGCAGCAGCAGTCAAAAATACACAAAAAAATGTTTGTTTATGTTTTTTTGAGTTGTGAAAACAAGTTTAAGACAACGCAATTGGTATATTTTGGTTTTATTTGTTGTGTTGTTTTTGCATAATGCACATTCAAATAACTAATTTTGTGTGCATGAACAAAGAGAGGGCGACAGCAAAGTGTTCTGCTACAGAAAAACGGAATTCAAAGTAATATGCCATAATCGCATCTACTAAGAAAATAATGATGTTTTGCAATATTAAATTAGTAGACAAACTGTATATCAACGGTGTCACTTCATTATAATTTGCTCTGAAAAATACGACTTTGGATACCCCTACACCCATAAATTTCTATAAGATGTTGCTGAAGCAGCAGTCCTTAGCCGGACGGAACTCCATATCGTTCCTATGTGGACCCGAATGGAAACGAAATGTGCATGATTGGTTATTGTTGTGTAGTAGTATTGTGGTTTTTGAAAATTTCGTTACTAATTACATATGTGTATGTATGTGTGCTTTTAATAAAAAAACGTAGGATTCTTCACTTTTTAATGACTAAATTTCTAATTGATTTGATTTAACGCAATATTAAAACTATAAATAAAAATTGTTTGAATAATCTATGAAGTATTAGAAGTTCGTGAAAACTGCTAAATTGAAAGGTCAGCAGACACATAATTTAGAAATTATCGTTTTGTTGGAAATATTGAACAACAATTTATTGGAAATTCGCCATTTTGGTTTTTATTGTGTTATTTAATTTCATAATATTTTTATTTGATTTTTCACTTATTTTGCCTGTCCCTATTGGCTATATAAATTTAACAGACCACATAAGCATTTTATAAGTATGTAGAATATCGATAAATCAGAGAAGTACTCATACAATAATTTACATAGTCACCATAGTCATTTGTTGCTTTTTATTAAAAAAGGATAATACATCTAGATAAAAAAAACTCTATATACATTACATATTAACGCATCATGATAGATTTCGATTAACAATATGGTGTAACAAACTACTGATAACAAATTCACTAATCAAGTTCACATAAATATGTTTGTTTACTTTTTAAGAACATTAATAGGCCTAACAAAATATTCTAGTATATTGTAGTTCCAGTACTCGTTTGGTCTCAATGATGTGCTGGCAAACATTTCGATAATACGCGCAACTTAATTACCACATATTATACTTGTATTTAAGAGCATGCAATTATGTATATTATGTTATGTGTATATGTATGTATATTTGTATGGTTGTATATGGGTTACTTCCACACACTTGCACATTGCGCATCACCGTGATGAGATATATATATTTTTGTTAATGTTATGAGATGTTCGCTCTGTTTCCGATGTAGTAAAAATGTTTAGCGCAATGTACAATCGTATTCCCCAAAGCGCATATTGTGCTTATCGAAATGACTTAAATGCATTGCATTTTTCTCCGTTGCTTGCGCAGAATTTAAAAACGAACGCTGATTCATGTTCATATTTATATTCATGTTCATGTATGGATTAAATTGCACATACGGCGATGAACTTTGGTTCGGTTGACTGTTATTCGAATATGAGATTTGCGAAAGGTTACTCATATAGTTACGATTATTGTTGAGTGACCATTGATTGGTCGCGTGAGTAGCGGCAGCGGCTGCAGCGGCAGCTGCATTTTTTTGTGACTGCCAAAAATTATGCTCTATAAAGCGTTCTGGCTCTTTGAATCCTCCATATCCGTTGGCCATATTGTCGCGTGCTGTCACCGCTGCTGCTGGCGCTGTAGCAACCGTCGTCTGCTGCTGTAGACTTTGTTGATAGTTGTTATTGCCGCCTGTGCTACTACCAATTCCGCTGTTGCTGGCATCTATTGGATTATGAATTTGATTTGTTGGCATGCATGTTCTAACGTTATTCCTGATGTTATTGTTGTTGTTGCTACCACCTGCCGTTTTTGCATTGCAACCGTTGTTGCTGTTGTTGTTGGTGTTGTTGTGATTGTGGTTGGTATTGGAGTTTTGTGCTTTGGTGGTAGCATAATGCACATTATTAGAGGTATTAAAGAACTCTGTAAGTTCGCTTTCATAGTTGTTGGGTCCCTTGAGACCCCTTGAATGTCATTCACCTGTTGCGGTTACCGTCGTCCATTGCCAGGGACTGCTGTAACCCGTTTTTGCATTGCTGAAATTGTTACAGAATTGAATTTTTTTATAAAAATATTGTCCATGCAAAATTAATGGCTAAATTAAGAAAATATTCTAGCTATTAATTTTTCAATTAGGAAACACTCCAAAATTCTGACTTGTAGACATCTAACAATTCATATCTAATTCAAGAAAAGTAAATACAAACACCACTTGGGCAGTTAAGCTGCAACAAAAATTTATAGGGACATATATGTAGGTATGTATGGTGGTATTTGCTTACCTTCCAAAAAGTGGGTGCCACAATGCCTGATTTGGCTCGACATTTATGTTGTCTGCCATTACGTTTCTGCTCGCAGTTTGGTTTTCAAGTGCCGCCGTTGTTGCTGCTACCAATGATGGCGATGAAGCCACAGCCGTTTCTGTATAGTTCATAGCCCGTTTTCTCTGTTTAGCTAGTTCATGTGAGGCATTCAAACCGGCATTTGTAGTCTTATTCAGTTTTACCGTTTTAAAAGGCACAACTTCCACTGTCGCCGGCACGTCAGAAACAGTTGTATCTTTACCGCCGTTAGTGGTAATTTGGCTATTGGTACTATTGGCAAGTTCTTGTGTCGCATTGCGAATGTGTTCTGTGCTAAAATTTACCAAAGGAACAGCCGGCGATGACGGCACACTTTCGGGTTCTAACAGATTTGAAAGTGACTTGCACGTTAAACGTGGCTTATTATCCATTTCCTGCTTCTGCATGTAAGCGTATTTGTTATAGTTCACATTTTCAGTCATCGCATTATCACAACTTATATTCACATTGTTGTTGTTATTGTGTCTAAGCGACTTTTCGGTAGCATCAGCTATTATGCCGCTTATATCTGGTGTTGTATTTGTAGTTGTAGTAGAAGTGGTGGTATTTTTAGATTTCTTCTCTTCTACAAGCATATGCTCAACATTTGGTGTAACTTCATGAGCAGGACTCTTTCCGACGACGCCCCTCTGAATCGGCGCCTCTGTAGCTGTAGCAAGTGGATTGATATTCAGAAAGTTAGTCAACTGATGTTGCAGCATTTTCTGAAAGACCGTCGCCTCCATTGTAGGTTGGAATGCGCCGAGTGGCAGTGGAAAGTTTGGCATCGCATTGTTAACGGATGCCTCTGCACTTAGGTGTTTTAAAGCCGTCATCTGCTTCAGGTAATTCTTGTACATTTCATCCATATGTTGCAGCCCTAGATGGTGATTGTATAGTGGTGGCAGTAAACTCGCATACTTATTTTGCACTCCTAAAGGATTCTTTATCGTTTTTAGAAATTCCTGTGATAACTGACCAAAATATGGCAACCACAACATTTGATTTAGAACTGCTAACGTGGCTGCATTAATGTCGGATGCCAAATTGGTCTCAACATGTGAACACTTGGAAGGCGGGGGTGGTGGAATCAGTGGAAGTTCCTTAACTTTTACGCTTTTCGGCTCAATGAGTGGTTTATTTGTATTAGAACACGGCATAATATTAGGTTTCTTCACAGTTTCGGTTGGCAACTCGTGAACGGGCTCTGGTGCAGAACATTGCTGTTTATTCTTCTCCATGTCCATTTCGTTTTTCAGTATTGCCTCCAGTTGCGCCATTGAAATGACGAGTATGTTGGGATTTTGTATGATTTCCGGATAAGCGAATGCCTCTGGAAGTCTCAATTCAGGCCTGGTGGTAATTAATAATGGTATTTCACGTGCCGGTGAAGCTAATACTGCGCGCAGCCTATCCTTTGGAACAAGGATTGGATCCGGTACTTTCCATTGTGTATTTCTAATAAGTAGTTGAAGCTGTGTCAGCGGATCCGGATCCTTGTCTATCAATGTTGGAGTCTGGGCAGTCGTTTGAGAGGTTTCTTCAATGCTACTGTTTTTGTTAAGTTTTACGTTACTGCGCACACGCTTCTTAACCGGTTCTTCGCAACTGTTGTCATCTATAACAACTGTTTCAATGTAATTCGTAGACGTAGCATAATTGTTGCAGTCATTGCCAGCTAAATCACGCTGTTGCTTCCCCAGATTTATCGGCTCTGATTGCTGTTTCGGCCCTGTATTAGATATCGCATTATATGCGTTCAATTTAATAAACTGCTCCAATATTAGATTCTTGATTGCTTCTGATGTCGTTTCAATTGCGGGAAGCTCGCCTTGCTGTGGAGACTTGACAACATCCGAGCTCGAGGTCACTGCACATTGACTTCGTGACTCGGATGGTGGGCAAACCTCCTCGCGTTTCTTATAACTTAAGTCTTTGGGCACCTCGTCCAGGATAACATCATCACTAAGCTTGCCTTTAAGTGCAAGTGGTGATGACAATGCCGTCACCTCGGTGCTCTCAGTTTTTTTGCCATCGTCACTTAAACTCACCTCCTCAACACTGGGCTCCTTTTCATATGTGTCCATAAAACTATTTGATTGAAAGAGTTCCCCGTTTAGACCTTCGATTTCACCAGCTTCGTTGAAGGATAAACATTTGGGCGAATCTCGCACTGCCTCGTCGATTATATGCTGTGGTATTACATCTATCAAATCCTTTTGCGGCACATCCTCAACTTGTGAAGTGCTAAATGTTGTTGGAGCTACAGCCTCTTTGAGTGTTTCAGTCTCTTGGATCAAATTGTTTTCACAGCTGCGCTTAACTATTGAATCGATTATGTCAGCATCACTGTTCGCATTTTCGCTGCAATGTTGCATTAAATCAGCATCATCCAGCAGATCCTTGAGATTTTTGGTGTCGGCATCGAGATTTGTGACGAAGTGTGCATGCACTGTTTGCAACTTACCCCCCGCGTCCTCGTTATGTTCGTCTTCATCGCAATCCGCCAAATCTACCAATATATCTTTGGGCAAAAAATTCGCATTAAAAGTACTAACGTCACAATCTGCAGCTACAACGGCAGTTGTCTCCCCTTCGTTACTTTCACAAGTAATGGTGGGCAGGAAAAGACCTGTTTTTGGACAAAGCTGCAAATGCGGTGTATGATGTTGATATGTTTCAGTTTCTGATTCCCTTTCATATATTACAGCTTGAACTTCTTCATCTGATAGGGCAACAGTTTCTGTTGTTCCTTCAATTGATTGTTCGTTTGTATCACTATGTATATCTTTCATTCCATCAGCGTTGTTAATAACTGCGTCATGTTCTATTATACCGTTGCCATTGACACATATTTCATTGAAGTTTTGTATTGTCTCAAAATTTGATTGAATCGTATGTGGAACGGGCTCTATGCTTTCTCCTATTTGGCTAACTTTATGTAACTCTAGACTATTCTCTGTTGTAGTTTCTGTAGCTGATTCCTGATGCACTTCTGTTTTTGGAATATTCAATTTACCAGATTTTCGACCCCTCTTGCCTTCTTTCTTACTTTTGGTTTTCTTATTCTTATGTTTCACCTTCGGACTGTTCGCAATTTTTTCGGCTTCGTTATTAACCAAGGTTTCAGTTATTGCAATTTTAGTATTAATCGGCACAATTTCTTCAGTATGTTCCGAGATAAAGCTTTGCTTTTCATTGACTTCTGGTAAAATTTCCCTACCCATATTTGCGCAGAAATTTTCATTGCATTTCTGTAATAAATTATTTTCGTAAATTTCGCGTTTGACTTTTAAAAGTGGTGTTTGTAAGATTTTGACAATCTTCGAGGTGGTTGGGTCGGTACGTGGTATGGCCCGCCAACCATTAGAAGTCTTTGTTATACGTATACGGTTCCTTTTATCGTAATCCTCACAACGCACTTCAACAATGCGTGTGTCATCTTGTTTAACCCAGAGAAATATCGGATTGACACGTGCTACAGGATCATCTCCTTTAGTTTCGTTAGCGGTAGGTGGTGGGTTCTCAACCACTACTATAGGTTTGCTATCAATACGGCTTGTCACCTTTGGTGTATGCTTTTTCTCTTTTGTTGGTATTGTTGGAGTTGTTTCGGCTGCTATAGTTGTGCACTCATCGGCGAGGTAACATTTTGGTTCGTTTTTGATGTCACGTAATAATCCTTTTGTTGAACGGCTGGGATCCTCAACCATCAAATGGCCGAATTTCGGTTTTTGCACTGTTTTCTTTCTGTTAGCACCTCCTCGTACCCGCCGGCAAGGTTGCTCTTCAAATACTAAAAAGATATCGCGCGCCACTCTTCTTCGCTCGGATTTTCTATGGAAAACATTGTGTTCACCTAGACTCTCCACTTCCGTCTTGATGGCATTCTTTCGTGCTTTCGGTGCTACGTTGACGTTGGAGCCATTGGTGTCCTTCGCGTGTGCGTTGTTTACCCTCGGCATTTTTTAGGGCACCAGCAAATTCGCTAACACCAACTAAAGGCGATTTTCATCTTCCGATTACCAACAAAAGTTTCCATAAATTCCGACAGTAGATGATGTGGACCAAATCAAGTTTCTGTATTCGTGTTGCCTTTATCGGTATTCCACTGTTTCCACCACTTTCAACTTTTACAATATGGAATTTCATTTGTTCCTTAATTTCTTGTATATGCAATTAACATACTGTAGAATACATTGCCAATAAAAACATATTCTGATATTTAAATATATTTGCAAATGTTCAACTTTTTACATTTTCGCTTGTTTTTACACTTTCGTTTTAAAATCGATGGAAAATTTTGTATATATCATAGTCACACCTGCAGGGTTAACACTTTGTGGAAATATAAGGGAAAAACGGAGTAGAAAATGCACTTTTTAGAACTCAGTGTTGTCAAAAACTGATCTACTATAATCAAAGATTTCCCAATTGTCTCAAAAAATGATATTACTCTAATCAAAGATTTCCCAATTGGATTCCAATAACGAGTGAAAAAATAATTTACATTATTTCAAGAAAATCTGCTTATCAGTTATTTTCGGTTGTCTATTTATTAGTTTATTTGTTTATTTATGCTCATTTTAAAATAAGGTACAGACATTTAAAATTAAGTAAATATGTACAAAGTAAATTAAGTTCAGCTATAGAGTCGGATAAGTTTAGGTCAAAGAATTTATTGATAGCAGCATCAGTAGGATAAGTTTTGGTTAAAGCCAACTTGAAATACCTCAAACCGACTTATGTAGGTTTCTACTCTGAATATTGAATTACAACCTCCCAAGCATAGAAGGAAAGTAAATTCTGTCGGTGGCCAAGACATATATAAAGGTGTGCCCTATTATTTAATGTCTGTAGACTAATCAAGCTATGACGGAATTTAGGAGCATATACAAGCTTGTTGAGGGTCGCCTCTGAACAGCATATGGTTTTTTATGAGGAGGTTTGCCAATTGCTATGGCAAATTGAGTTCATATGTATAAATTACATATGCGTTGCTTATGTTATTGAATAATCTAGTGTACCATTTTTTTTTAGCCATATTGTCCCGTAAAATAGCTTAATTCTTTTTCATCTAGCGAAAAAATGCTACAGCAGCATAATCATTCCCCATACATGCACGGAAATTGCTGAAGTGAAAGTCCCTGGCCGGATATAAATCCGGGTCATTCCGGTAACGTAGAACCGACAGTCGTGGGAACGAAAGACCGCTTGCACTGGTGTCATAAGTCAAAATATTTGGTCTGTTTATATAATTTGGGAATGAGTAACAAAAGTAAATGAATAACTCCAAAGAATCTTTGGTAAACATGTTTTTTTAGTTCTGAATAAAAAGTTTCGTAAATATATATTTCTATATATCCCACCGGTCGGATTCCCATTGACGGAGCATTCTGGACATATACTCACCCAACATCATCAACAATAATTGGACTAAAGTACGAAAAAATGTATTTATAATTTTTATTGTGGAGTTTCATTGTTACCACTTTAAATACATCATAGTCCTGACATGAGCTTAATCCAAGAGCGTGTAACAGGATAAGATAAACGTGTATAAATGCCTGGATAATGAGGATCTGCACAACCGACTCCCCAGCTCACGATTCCAATTAGCTCATTGCTACTTATTATTGGCCCACCGCTATCGCCCTGACATGCATCCGTGTTTCGTGCAGCAGCACAGAACATTCTAAAAAATATTCACATGTATATATACCGGAAAAGTTTTTAAATATATGAAACCTACGCTTCGGTAACAGCGCCTTGTGCTTTCATCGATTCAATACACTTTTGTTGATTCACAATTCTAACGGTCGTATACTTCAAGAGTATTGATAAAACGTGTTCTGACGAGCTCATATGTCCCCAGCCACTCACGATTGCTTCCATATTATCAGTGATAGCTGTATCTTCTAAGGGTATTTTAATTGGACGTACAAACTCTCCTCGTAATCTATTTTTCTGTGTTCGAAGCAGCGCAACATCAAAATTCATCGTTTCACTAATATATAAGGGATGTTTATATATCTTATACACCAAAACAACTTCACCTCCTCGTCCACGATTTGAACTACCGATGCGCAAAGAAAATACTCTTGGCTGTTTTTCAAAAGTTTCAATACAATGAGCTGCAGTAATTACCCATTGAGCATCTATTACCGATCCACCACAAACATGAACTGAATATCGTCGTAATGAAACCTAGATTCCAAGGATGTTTTTAATACAAATTTTAAATACTTTTCCTATTTCTTACTTGATATGGGAAATCTTGAATATGTCCTTCTCTACCATTGACAATACGTCTTAGTGCATCTGAATGTGTAAATATGGTGCCTATTAAAACCAGAATCGACAACATTTCCTCTAATGTAACAAGATTCTCACTTTAGAGAACTCTTTTAAAGTATAGTAATGTATTCAATGGAAATAGCTCGCACATTGAAATCAAAGTTATCAAAGATTGCATGTTCTTTAGATTGTTTTGTGAGAATTGATAATAATAATTATAAAGATATGATTCATCATTTTCATAATGAAGACATCTCCGGGTCTGATAAGACAAGAAGAAAATCTGCAGAGAAAGAAAATATTCGCTTTTAAACTATTCATTTGTTCAAATTTACGGGTTAACATTATTTCTTGTGTTTTGCATCAAATTTAAGTTTTTTCATATAATTAAAGACATAATAAAATGCGAAATTTGAAAATTAGTATAATTTAAGCAAATTTAATGTTATGTATGGAAAATAAAAACAAAATTTCATCAAGCAATTATATGTCCATAATGAAGAGGAATCCATGCAAAGTTATAGCCTTTTAAATTTACTTGCAAATTAGTAGTTTAAACGGACAATTTCAATCAGAATGTAAACAAACAAACAAAACAATGTTAAAAGCATAGATCTATGGTTAAAAGAAACAGATCACATTGACTTTCCCACCACCACATCGCGAAGAAAAAACTAATCAGCTGTTCTATTTCATATTTTATATGACATATTTTTCTACTTCATAACAAGAAACACTTTTTCGTAATCGCTAATAATACAATTTTATACATTCTTACTAGAAGCTGCAATCAAAGATCATATAAAGAAGTCTAAGAGCTTATCGCAACACACAAAAACCATTTGGTTAAAAAGGGAAATAATTGATTTTTCCTTATATATATAAGTATATATTAGTTTGGGGGGAAAAAACCATTATTTTCTCGATAGGTGGCTGTAGTGGTCGATATTTCATAAAGTATGGTTCAAACAATTTAAAGTTTATGCTCGTTATCAAGGTGGCATTTCTACAAAGAGAAAATTTGCACCATTTTACGGTTTTTATTTGATAAAGTACTGTAGTAGCTAATACTTTAATAATAATATGATACTTTAATAGCTAATTACGTGTAGTTTTGATTTCGTCGATTCCGTTCAGGTATTTTTGGTGTTAAAGAAATTTTCGATAAAGTCACAGAATAATCGAAGTTTACCGGCATTCTAGTAGTCGTAGTATCGCCCAGGAGCTAAAGATCGATCATAAGACAATTTAAACCATTAGTGTGAAAATTTTACGCAAAAATAACGAACTTTTATTACCCCAAACTAAAATTATAATTTTATATTGTTGGATAAATTCCAATAAAAATGTATGTCTAGAAGATCCGTCTGTTTATTTGCGAATGTACAAAGGTTAAGATTAGCATTTGTTTACGTGTTTTTGTCCCCTCTTGCGCACGATAGAATTGCGCAACTTTTTTGCTGCCATTCTTTCTTCTTTCTGTTTACCATTTGATATGTCACTCTGTGACGTTTTCTCTCTTCCTATTTCAAGCAGAGAGCTTTGATTTTTTTCAAGTAAATTTGGAAATTAATTGGTTAAAATTTTTTATAATGTGATAAAAAGTCTTTGGCAGAAATTTTTGCAAATTTTTTTACGGCCTTAAAGATGCCACCGAGCAAACTAGACAGCATTTACCGGCGTTTGCTGATTACGCGGTTTTTTGAAAAAGGTTGGGGGACACCAGAAAATTTACAGCGGTAAGATGTGCATCTTTATGTAAGAAGAACCATAAATACATTTACTTCTGGTATAAGTAGTGTATGTATATACACATGTTATGTATGTGATACAACTCAAACATTCAAATTGGAGAAGTCAAACAATTAGCAGATATTCATAGTTATTCGGGCGCAGAAGGTTATCTATGGCAGAATCTTATGTTTGATTTCCGTGCATAAGTAGATCATTTTCTTTAACCTAATGCCCGCTCTCCGAAAATAAGTTTTATTTAAAATTGGTTATGAATTCCATCAAATATGCGTATTCTAGATTTTATTTGGTAACCTTTTTAACGGCAATACCGTCAAAAGCATTCGCAAATAAAAACAAGGGACAGGAAAGAGTTTTACATATATTTAAATATATTTTATATATAACTATTGCATCAAAGATTTGTATTGGTTTTTAATTTCTCATTTATAATTTTAGGTTATTCGAGTTCCGTAAAATTATATCTCGGCGAGAGTCATGCTATAAATTAATACCTCAAGATTATCCGATAGAAATTGTTAAAAATGAAAAATATTCAGATTGTTCCATTTTGGAGGGAAAATTTATGACGCCTTTTGAACTACATTTACCTGGTGTAGTTCCAAAAGCCGCTCAGGAAGCTCATTTCCAAGTGATATTGCCAAAAAATGGAACGATGAACGATTCAAACCAATATGTATCCACTTAGCTGGAACTGGAGATCACGTATGTATCTTATTAGGGGCTAATAAAACAATTATTTTTAGTAAAGTTAATTACCATTTTCCGTACACTACTTGAGAATGGTTAATGCTGTCTTAAGTAACTACTGTACTGGAAACTATATCTACCCGTAGATGAAATGGGAATGATTTAGTAAATGAATAAATCCATAGGATTTACTTTGTTTCGCCCATGTGATAAGAAATGTCATTAAGTAAAGCTGCAGTATTTTTCTGTTTGGAATATCTGGCTAGTCTGAATGACCCGAAATATACATGTGTGAGAAATGTGAAATAAATAAAATTTGCAAAAAAACTGACTAGTCTCAAAACAGTTTATAAAGTTTTAGATTAATCTTTATATATGTATGTACATATGTACTAACCTATAATTATCAATAAACGTTGACATTACAATCATGCTAAAACATATATTTGTTTAAATACTACTCACATATTTTGCTTCTATTTTTACAGTTTTTTTGGCGAAGAAGAAATTTTATTGCAAAACCTTTGCTCAAAGAAGCGAACATTGGAGCTATAATATTAGAAAATCCATTTTACGGACTAAGGAAACCAGATCACCAAGTGTAATTAACATATACATAATTCGTTGTTAACATATCAACTCGTTTTTGATCCTACTCTGAGTAGCAGTCGTAAATGTTAATTTCATTATTGCCAAGTTAGAATATAATATTTTTTTTTTTACTTATATGTGTGTTATATATATATACAATGATATGTACCTACATGTATTGTATCTTTTTAGGCGCTCCAATTTACAAAATGTCTCTGACATATTTGTAATGGGTGGTTGCCTCATACTCGAATGTTTAGTTCTCCTACATTGGTGTGAAAGGAATGGACTTGGACCATTAGGCATAACTGGATTGTCGATGGGAGGGCATGTAATTTAATACATTTTTAAACTAAACTTTGATTTAAATTCTCACGCGGTTTGTTTCATTTTAGATGGCGTCTTTGGCAGCATCGAATTGGCCAAAACCTCTTGTGCTGGTACCATGTCTTTCATGGTCTACTGCTGCCCCCGTATTTACCACAGTATGTATATTTTCTAAAATAGGAAGTAATGGCGGTTTGTTGGTTGGCAGTTCGGCAAATTGTTTTGCTGTGAGAAACCTTTTTGACTTACTTCTGCTAGTTTGGTAATCGTCGTTCGCGCTAGCTAAATCACTCTCGTATCAGTTTCGTTTCATTCACTGGCACAATATCGTTGAAATATCAAATTTTTGACCATAAAAATAACTTAGTCCTTTTTAGTTTCATTTTTTTTTTTTTTTTTTTCAAATGTTGATAATTTAAACTTACATTTCGCGATTGAGCATCAAATGCCAATTATCTATTTTTCTATCAATTTTTTTTGCCAACTACGGATCAAATTGCCAAGCTCACCACCGTAGTGCTTTCGTTGTATTTACAAAAACAAAATAACGCAACCCCGCGAAGTAACAAACTGACAAGGTCGGTGTGAAGACCCCTATTAAAAACGTTCGGTCTTCTTAGAAAATCTAATAATCAGTCAAGACCGTGATGCCAATATTTTTTGTGGTGTGGGGCGCCGCTAAGGATAAATTTGATGCCAATCATCCAGTGTAGTTTTCATTGGAAAAATAGGAATATATATAATTTAGTTAGAACAGTCGATTTGTTAATTTTTCTTTCATTTTGGTAGTTTGTGTGTCATAGTGATCTGTCTGATTGAAATTCTGACAAACTGATCAGCTCATTTTTAACCAGCAACTTGTATGAATTGTGTTTATGTTGAAACTTACGAAAATATACTGAAAAATGATATTAACAGACTGGCTATTGTAAAGCCAGCCGTGGAAATCATTTGAATAAAGTCATGGTCCATGCTTAATTGCAAGGTTTACTCCTGCCATTAAAAAATACTCGCAGTTCGTGTTTAAGGGCAAGGTTTACTCATTCTAAAGAAAATTTATCGAAAAATTATGCGTATATATATATTATATTCATTCAGTAATTAACTGGTTAACGGTTTTTGTATTTATAAACTTGATTATTTAACTTCCGTATTGCAATATTGTATAATCATGAATATACATTTTATTATTTATAACATTTCTTTGTTTTCTTTTGCAAGGGTGTAATGAGTCAATCTATTAATTGGGATATGCTTGAAACTCAATACCATTCGGATGGTGAATACAGTGAACGCTTGTCGAAGATGGTAACTGTGGTAGATGATGCTTTTTCGGCCGGACAAAAATTTATAAAAAACTTTAACCAGTCTTTGGAAGCACTAAAAAACGATATAAGTGATACGAGACACGTTCAAGTGTCTGATAAAATTGACAATAAATACATAGAAATCAACAATCATAAAAATAAGTTAGAATCCAGTAGCTCAATTTTTCTAAATTCAAATTTGACAAAAGATGTTATCAGCAATAAAGGTAGCTTTCAATTCACGAGCATTGAAAAGTCGAATAAGGCGCTGACAACTGAAATCCAAGAACAGAAAAAGCAATCAGCTTTAACGAAACTGATGAAGTTTATTCTACCAATGGCAACGCAAAGTAATAATAAACGGATAGATATAACCAAAACGAATTGGTGGGAACGCGAGGCGCTGCAATTTATGCGTGGCATGATGGACGAGTGTACACATCTCAGAAATTTTTCGGTTCCATTCGACACGTCGCTGATAATAGCAGTATGTGCTAAGGACGATGCTTATGTGCCACGCGATGGTTGCTCAAGTCTTGAGGAAATTTGGCCGGGAGTTGAAGTGCGATATCTTGATGCTGGTCACGTGAGTGCCTATGTTTTGCACCAGAAACTATTTAGGTACCTTGCACTCATCTTAAAAAAGAAAGTTAAAATTTTACATCTGAAATTTTCCTTATGTCAAATTTAGATGCTGTATAATTGAGGCTTTTGAGAGAGCAAAGAAAGTTTACATTATGGACCAAGAAAACATAGGTGAAAATCTGAAAACAACGTTAACATATAAAGAGCTTGTTAATAAATATACAAATTCTATTTAATATTTTTATTATATATACAAATTTTTAACTAATTTACAAAAGCGCAAATATAATGTTAAGTAGTTTTTTATGTCTGTTATTTTGAATTACATACGTAAAAAAAATTATGCCGTGTGAGCGCTTTGGCCGAAGTATGTAAAAAGTTGTCAAAAGTTTTATACTTTAATATATACATAGTTAACTGTTTGTGTTCTTTTGCATTCAGCGTATATTTTGTTGTAAAAATCTAATTTTTCAATATGACGGTTAGTTCTTAAGTTTACTTTTTACAGAGGGAACTAAATGGATCACTCAGCGGTATCAATTGAACTTTTAAGTTAATGATGTTTCATAAATGTGTATGTATTGATGTGTATAGCTGTATTTGCAAAATTTGGCATATGTGTTAAAGCATATATCAATCAATTCTTCTTCGCCACTTCGAAATTTCAGATATTTTCCACATTAATTAATAGGGCGGTCGCCGTAACCGAATGGGTTGGTGCGTGATTACCATTCGGAATTCACAGAGAGAACGTTGGTTCGAATATTGGTGAAACACCAAAATTAAGAAAAACATTTTTCTAATAGCGGTCGCCCCTCGGGAGGCAATGGCAAACCTCCGAGTCTATTTCTGCCATGAAAAAGCTCCTTATAAAAATATCTGCCGTTCGGACTCGGCTTGAAACTGTAGGTCTCTCCATTAGTGAAACAACATCAAGACGCACACCACAAATAGGGTGTGACAAAAAATTGTATGAACTGCTATATGAACCTCGATTCCAATAAAAGGAGGGTAATCATAAAAGAGACCAGATGCCGTAACCAACCGTCGAAATATCTCTCGGTAGTCAGATGCTTAGCCCTCAAACGCACAACGATTCCGAAGCTCGATTCGCAAGCTGATGTACTAGCCATTTGTGCGAATTCGAATACTGTTAGCCCTTGGACCGCTTCAGACCATAATTCAAACCTTACGTTGCTCACATCGCACCCTAAATACAAAAGGGTCACAACTCAAAATGTACTTCTGCTCAAATATGAACGAGACGTTATCAATAAAACGGTCCGCGGATGACATATGGCAAAAATAAATTTTTTGTTTTTTGGTAGGACTGTTATAAGCTTACATGTCAAATTTCAGCGTGATATGTCACATAGTTTGTTTTCTGTGCTGCTGTAAACAAGTCAAGCTCGAGTGTGGAAAATTTTGAGTTGTGCCCCTTTTGTATTTAGGGTGCGACATGGTGAATGAGATCCGGGACAAAGCCAATCAAGTGGAGATTGATTTCAGGAGCTTAAAGTCCTGAGAACTTCGGCACCAGACTTCGAAGTAATGCGTGCAATCGATCTTTGATTGGTAGTCCATATTTCTTGAAAGATGATGAATTTTTCTGGCTCAGAACTAGCACTGTAGAAAATACTTGCACTTACTCAGCTTTTTTTTCTAGAATAAATGATAACCTTTTGCTCAAGTATTCAAACTTCTTGCGGTTGATACGAGTAGTAGCCTACATTGGAAGGTTCGGGAATAACTGCTGCGAATCGCTATAAAATAGTCAATAGAAACCCTCAACATTGAGGAGCTCAAAGATGCGCAGTTACAGTAATTCTCAACACGCAGCAAATCGTGTAGATTTGTACCACTATATAAGGAAACACCAGAACGAGACCACCATTGTAGTGGAGTTACGACGCAAACATTGGATGCATCATATATGTATGCCAGGAAATACGAAAAGTAGCCAAAGAGTGCCTAGCATACCGAAGAGAACGAGCGAAACCGGACGCATCATGAATAAGATAACTGCCAACAAATCCGCGGGTGCGGATTAGGTCGGTTTGAAAGTTTGAAAGAAGGCAAAATCGCCGAACTACTAGCGAACCAACGCACAGTGGTCCCGCTGCGTAGGAAGAGCGGTCATAGGAACTTTTGGCGTGATAAATGACTTTTTAGTACGTTTTTAAGTTGATAAATGTTTTTATTTGTTAAAAAAACATTAAGACATATAAAAAGTAATATATATATAATAAGAATATATATAAGATATAATAATAATAATATATAATAAAGTAATATATAATTAATATAAAAAGTCAAAGGAAAATTAGGTACACACATTTTTTACATAAAATTTTTTTGTTCCGTTTAAGGTTTTGCATAAATCTTAAATTATAAACAGTAATAGAAAAAAACATTAAATTCCGAAAGGATGAGTTAATTTATTCTTATTTATGAAAATAATAAAATATTCACTTTCCAAAAACTTAATGTACTTAGAAATACAAAACTTTTAACTCAGTAAATCTAACACTTCTCTTGACATCATAGATTTCTTTTTACATGGTAATTTTCGTAGACTAGATATAAATGGATCGGAATTAAGAAGAAGCCTGTGTAAAAGATCCGTGTTAGTTACAGTTCTTGAGTGCTTTCTGGTATTGTCACGTCTGAATTGTTTCACTAATTTATTACATGATTCAGCTGCCTGCTCTGATAATTCTCCAATTGATAATAAACAATGATCGATTACCTCCGACCCATGAATGAGCACTTTATGAACTGATGCAGGTAAATTATTCCATGAATATTTACTAACTAGAATTTTAGCAGTGTCTAGTGCGTATATTTTGAATTTATTCGAATTAATTTTAAAACCAGATGAAAGACATTGTAGGAGATAACTACATCTGCATATAACGTGTTTGTCTATTCCTGTGATTTCGGATGATATGGTTGAATGAAGGAAAAATTTTCGTGCTGTATTTCCATCATTAGAGGTGCCACTTCCTCCACTTCGCGGTTTGTCAACTATCAAGCCTAATTGTTCTCTAAACTCCCTCTGAACGAATTCCTTTCTCTTAGCTAAAAGTGCTTTTTCCTCAGATGAACGTGCTTGCCACCTTTTAAATTCGATTCTATAAGAAACATGAATAAAGTATTCAAAAAATCTAATCCAAGAATGCAGGGGTGATAAACCAAATTCAAATCTACTGGAGTTTACTTGTTTGTTTCTACACTTTTCTACGTCATTCATTTCTTTAGGTGTCTCACCACAAATCTAACATTTACTCGTAGATGAGTCACATAGGTACAGATTAGACCCTATATCAAGCGCAGTCGCAGGTCATCGCAGCTGGAAACTATTTTTCCTTAAAGAGGACATATGTAAGAATATTTCAATGTATGTTTCATTTGTGCGAATTCGTGCGAACTTAGTTAAAACTTTACAAACTTCTTATAAAAAAAAAAAAATGGGAAATTTTAAAGTACGTATTTCGTACGGTCTGAAAACCCATCAAATAATAATTAAAAAAGATAAGAAAACCTTCAACATGTCGTACATACCTTCAACTTGAATTTCCATTGTACAACAGGTCACAAACACAGTAATTCTTAGAAAAATAACACTTCCCGGAGCTGCGTAAGTACGGAGCGGAGACCACGCTAACTATCACTTTTCAAATTCTCTTACTTTGGAGGCACAATTATAAGTGAAGTTATTGTGCAGTTGAAATTTCTTTTATACTCTAAGTTACTATGACTAATGAACTAACATTTAGCTAAATATTGTTGCATAATTTTAACATGACTATTTTCATCCAATGTCCTATGGCGGAACCACTGTGCAACGGATGGAATGAGTGTTTAACTGTGTGTTTAAAGAAATAGAGTACAAGCAGCTTAGGCCATCGACGCTTTAGTTTAATGTTAAGTAGTACATAGATACATATGAAGTACATGAAATATAAAGATAATTAGAACTAAATTATACGTTACATACATTATTACAAAATTTCATATACTTAAACTGCTTTCTTAAATGAAATTATATGTAGGTATATGCTTAAAATGTTTCGAGATGTTACATATTTTAGAGTAGACGCTGGGTTCACCGAGCCAAAGTGTTTTTTCCTTAATCTCTCCAAAATTAAGCATTCATTGAGGAAATGCTCCGCTGATGCTAATCTGGAGCAGAAAGGACAGGAAGCAGGAGAACCTCCAGTGAGCAAATGCTGATGCGTTACGTTGGTGTGGCCAATCCTCAGGCGGGTAAAAATTGTTGATTGGTGACGAGTGGTATTACTAGGGTAAACTACCTTACTTCGATCTGGGTTGGTACTTTTATATTTGTGAAAGAAACTGCGCCACTCTATGTCCCATTTTGAATTTATATGGAGCTCTATGTGTCTCTTTAGGTCTTTTTTATCTAAAGACGCAAACTGGAAGGTCGGTGCTGCTTCAAAATAACTTGCAGTATGATCGGCAAACTCATTTCCAGTTATACCAGAATGACCAAGCACCCAGAGCAATTTAATTTTATTTCTGTATTTGATTCACATGTCACGTATTTGAGAAACTGCTGTGGTGAAATTGTAAACGTTTCTGACTGCTCTCAAGCAGGAGAGGCTATCAGAACAAACGTTAAACCTCCCTTTGTTTTTAATAGCATATTCAATAGCTTTGTAAATTGCGAATGTTTCAGCACTAAACACAGACGAGTAACCTGGTAGAATTCCGTCGGATATTGTTTTTCCATGCTCAGTAACGACTGCAAATGATTTATTATTTTGTTTTGAGCCGTCTGTGTATATTGCTGTGTAATTAAGGGATTTGTATTTATTTATGAGCTCCAAAAATCGTTGCTGGTATATCAGTATACTAGTATTTGACTTTTTTAAGTTGTGCAGAGATGTGTCGATGGTATTATCATTCAGCAACCATACAGGTAGGTTATTAATTGAAGGACTACTTTTAGGAGGAAAAATTCCAAGATATTTTGCATATGCAACACGTCGCCGCTTTCACCCAGGATGCATAATGTTGGCCATTTCTGGCAAATTAGAAAGCATTGGACAGGCAATCCTATCAAAGCCAGGCGTTTTCCCTTTTGCATGCTGCAATGCAGATTCCATCTCAGAAAGATAACAAATTTTCTCTAAGTATTTGGCGGTATATTGGTATATCACATATTAGCAGGAGTGTATGCTGTGGAAAGCCAAATTTAATTTGTATATTCCTGTGGAAAATTCCTATCTTCGGAGTAATTAGACCAATACTGGGCAAACAGCTGTGCCATGGCAAAGGAATCTGTTACAACATTATTGTTGGACATCTATATATATAAAAAGAAGTTACATTTCCTTGGTAATCTTATAACTCAAGAACGGGCTCACCTATCCAAACCAAATTTTTAGGCTTTGTTTGAACTATTCAGTAGATGGTTTGTGTTTTAAAATTTTAAGAATCGGATACCAGGGTCTCGAGAAATAGGCCAAAACGTGAACCCGGGTAACCCTAGGATGTGTTTGTACAATATGGGTAGCAAATGGAAGCTGTTGATGATTCTATAGAATAGAGTATTTTTGATGTCGCTCCGTGACTAGGGTCTCGAGATATCGCCCAAAATGTGGACCCCGATAACTTAAGGATGTGTTCGTACAATATGGGTAGCAAATGGGAACTGTTGATGATTTCTATAGTATTTTTTCATACCGTTCCGTGACTAGGGTCTCGAGATATAATCCAAAACGTGGACCCGGGTAACCCTAGGATGTGTTTGTACAATATGGGTAGCAAATGGAAGCTGTTGATGATTCTATAGTAAAGAGTATTTTTGATACCACTCCGTGACTAGGGTCTCGAGATATCGCCCAAAATGTGGACCCCGATAACTTAAGGATGTGTTCGTATAATATGGGTAGCAAATGGGAGCTGTTGATGATTTCTATAGTATAGAGTATTTTTCATACCGTTCCGTGACTAGGGTCTCGAGATATAATCCAAAACGTGGACCCGGGTAACCCTAGGATGTGTTTGTACAATATGGGTAGCAAATGGAAGCTGCTGATGATTCTATAGTATAGAGTATTTTTGATGCCGCTCCGTGACTAGGATCTCGAGATATCGCCCAAAATGTGGACCACGATAACTTAAGGATGTGTTCGTACAATATGGGTAGCAAATGGAAGCTGTTGATGATTTCTATAGTATAGAGTATTTTTCATATCGTTCCGTGACTAGGGTCTCGGAGATATAATCCAAAACGTGGACCCGGGTAACCCTAGGATGTATTTGTACAATATGGGTAGCAAATGGAAGCTGCTGATGATTCTATAGTATAGAGTATTTTTAATGCCCCTCCGTAACTAGGGTCTCGAGATATCGCCCAAAATGTGGACACCGATAACTTAAGGATGTGTTTGTACAATATGGGTAGCAAATGGAAGCTGTTGATGATTTATATAGTATAGAGTATTTTTCATACCGTTCCGTGACTAGGGTCTCGAGATATAATCCAAAACGTGGACCAGGGTAACAATAGGATGTGTTTGTACAATATGGGTAGCAAATGGAAGCTGCTGATGATTCTATAGTATAGAGTATTTTTAATGCCCCTCCGTAACTAGAGTCTCGAGATATAGACCAAAACGCGGACCTGGATAACCCTAGGATGTGTTTGAACCACATGAGTATCCATTTCGGCAAAAATGTAAAGCACTTATGGATTTAATTGTGAAATTATATGTATTTGGGGAGGTGCGTTGCCATATGTACTCCACCGAATGGCAGAAAAGGGGGTGCAGCCGCTCCTGAGTTATGATATTTTATGTGAGTAATGGTTTCCTCTCATACGAAATGCCTGTATAGGAAAAACAATAACAAATACACAGCAGCTTATGAGCGTTTCTGTTGTACTGTTGTGGTTGTGAGTGTATTATGTTAATATTAATTTTGGGCGAAAATATAATAAAAACTGGAGCATTCAAGGAACTGGAAAAACATTTTTAACTTTATTTATTTTAGCATAATTTATTTAGCGTAAAAAATTGAAATGGAAATTAAAGAATCAAAGTTTAATTACAAGTTTTTATCGGCTCTTTCACCTTACCTGTATATACATAGGTGACCACCACAATCAAATTTTAAAAAAGTACAGAAAAGGCTATTGTGACATCTTTAGAAAGTATGTTGAATGAAAAAAATCAACTAATTCAACTGTTTAAACATTTTACGAGTTCTATAAAGAAAACTTAATATGAAAAATTTCTTGCGATATAAAAAAAACATTTTATGTATGGTGGTGCGAAGCCCACTGGGAAATGCTAGT
>JAYXIM010013724.1:0-27759 GCA_037575425.1 Anastrepha fraterculus | reverse complement strand
TGTATAAAATATAAAAGTGTATCGTTTTCCTTTTCCTTTTAAAAAACTATTTCCTATCCTAAAAAATTGGAAAAAAGAACCGATGATATTTTAATTTAAAAACTCAAATTCATTAAATTTATAAAATATTTTTTTTGTTTTTACGTTTTTTAAAAGTGTTTGTCATCCAAAAAAAATTACAAAGTAGAGTCGAAACTATTTCGCTTTAAAAAATTTTATACCAAATTTTCAAACTTGAGTAAATCCAAAATTTATTAATATTAAAAACTTCTTTTTTCTTGCTTTTATTTTTGCTTGAGTGTTTTTTATCCTAAAAAATTATAAATTAGAATCGGATACATCTCACTTTAAAAAACACACACTTTCAACATTGAGTAAATATCAAATATACTAATATTAAAATTTTTTTTTTTTAATTTTTTGAAAGTGTTTTTTATCCTAAGAAATTAAAAAAAAATCGAAGATATTTCAGTGTAAATTTTAATTTAATTATTTTTATCGTAAGAAATTTTTTTTCGTTTTTATTTAAGATTTTTATTTTATCCTGAAAAATTAGAAAAGAGAATCGAAAATATTTCGCTTCAAAAAGCTTTAAACTTTACGATAAAAAAGATTTTTGTTTTGTTTTTAGTTTCTTTTGGTGTTTTTTATCACAAAAACTAAAAAAAAGAATGGAAAATATTTCACTTTAAAAAACTACTGGTGTACACCAAATTTTCAACATCGGGTAAATCTCAAAATTATAAATTTTTTTTTATTTTTTTCTAGTGTACCTCAAGAATTCATATAAACTAATTTTTAGAGAAATTTACGTCAATGCCCAAAATATTTAAATGACTTCATTTGGAATCACTGAAAATACTACTCTATCTGTCATTGCTCTTGTTACTTTAGGCCTAGCATGAGTTGATGAGTTGATATTAAAATTCTTTTATCAAAAGATTCATTTTACTAGTTTAATAGGAGAAATATAGGCATAGGGATATCAAAGATGACGATGCATTAATTCGCATTCATCAAGATTGCAAAATTTTTTTTCTAACATAAAAAAAGGGAAGATGTTACACATTAAACAACTCTATTCCAAATTATCGACGTTGAATAAATTTAAAAGTTATTAAATTTTTTTCAAATATGGAATCCAACTATGCAAACACAAAGGTTTCAATACAAAGTGGTGATGTGCTGTTAACGCCCCTTCGTACGTACGCAGTAACGATCTCGAACGAGATCTTGGTATTGAGCCAGCTCCTGGTGCAATCGAAAAATATGCCATTTCACACATGAAGAGGCGATAATGGTGAGAAGAAAATGGCGAGAATTGTAATGGCAAAGCTTCAACTCTTACCGATCGGAATGAGTGGAAATAAAGACTGAAGCGTAAAAAGCAGCATCACCTCATGCAGCAGCCAACTACCCTGGAAGGAGTGTGCAGAGCATCACAACTAATTTGTATAACGCAATACCCTAAACAAATTGTTCGTTAGCAACTTACTTATACATATATTAACTAGATAGTTACAATGGCAAAAAATATATTTCTTTTTTTTCAATAATTTTTAATATAAAAATTAGAAAAAAGAACCGATGATATTTGACTTTGAAAAACTCTGTACAAAATTTCATTGTTTTTCAAAATTTTTTCTGTTTACTTCTTATAATATACACAAACCTACTAACTTTTACAAAAAGTTACTGCAAAGTACAAGGTAATTGTATCACTTGTCATGCTCATTGGCTTCCCTGGCTCTCAGTTCGATAGAGGAAAAGGAAAGACTACAGTTTGAAGCATTTAAAGCACTAATCGCTTTACAATTTTATTAACAAATGTTCACTGAGTTCATAAAACAAAAAACACAAACAATCCCTGGTCATAACTGTATTTAGTCCTTTCACTCAAGCGCGAGTTACCGTATTGTGTAATTGTGCAAGTGAAAACTGAGCTGGTGAACTGGTGGACTGGTCAAATGCACCTATTGCCGGCCGCGGAAGTTAATGAAATGGAACGATTGATATCCTGTTTGTATAAAATCAATCAATAGTAATAGAGGTAAAGCGCTTACGAGTATTTCACGTAAGAGTGAAATAATTGTACGAAATGATGTACAATGCGGAAGTAATGAAAGTAGCTTACCCCTATGTTGCACTCATCCTTAGTGGCATAACAATTGTGAGTACTGTCAATTGTGGACAACAGCTGCTCTGCGGTGCGCAGTAAAAATACAAAATAACAAATACAAATTAAAAATATATCCTGCCCGCTGGTGCAGTACAGAGACGAACAGTGAATAGTTGGATATGGCATTACTCAATATCCCTTTCGCCTGCATTTCATCCAGCACCGCGCATAAGGCACCGAGCTTGCCGAATTGCAGTAAATTCGAACTCGCTTTCGCTAAAGAAAAAAAGTTGCAGAATTTGGTAAGTGAATAAAGTGAAGTATGCGTTCTGCATGTGGCAAGTGCAAGACTTTGCTCTCGAATCGGGCCTCCTTTCTTCACAGCTTCATTACCAAGTTCCTTCGAATTAATTTTGTGAACAAACAAAAAAAAAATTATCGAAAGCGAAATTATTTATTTGATTGCTCAATTTAGCCACTTTAATGAGCTTCGAGTAGTTAGTAATGGGAACAGAAGTGAGTGAATCGTCGCTGTTCGGTCGTAGATGCTACAAAGTTGGGTATAATCGCTTGAGCGCCGAATCATTTAATTTAAACGGAATAAAATTTGTAACAACGTCTTAGCAGTCGATGACTTTTCGCATGTTTTTGTTGCTGCCGTTGATGTTGCACTTAAAAGTTATTACTACATATTGATCCACACTGATCCAGTTAATTGAATTTTTCGGGTCCTTAGTGTTGATGTCCGTTTTAATTTTATTTTCTCCATGTCGTTTTTGTTTTTGTTTGGATTTTTAGGTTTTTTGTTATGGGAGCGCAAATGCGAGCGTTTATTGATTTTTAATGAAGCTGAAATGTGCGGAATTATGCTTTTGAAGTGCCTTTTAAGTGCACGGTGGCGGTGGAAAGCAAATAATCACACATACGCACTAGAGATGTGGATCCCGGGATTTTCGGGATGTGCAATTTGTGACGAAGTATGAGAAAGGGAGACAGAAAAATCCCCTTTTTTTATAAAAAATCAAAGTAAGAGTACAATTAAATGCGTATAAACTTAACTATTTGACTTTTGTTTTGTTGCTAATGAAATAATTTTTCTTTTGTTGCTAATGAATAAATTCCCGAGATTGTAATTATGACATCCCGAAAATCCCGGCATGTTTTATTTACCTACTTTTATGTGATGCAATTTTTTTAATAGGCAAAAAAAAATAATAGCTCAATCCCGGGACTGGTTTCGGGATCCCGCTACTGTAATAATGACATCCTGACAATTTCGGGATCGGAGAAATCGAAAAAAATATGCATCTCTAATATGCACATATGCGCACATGTCATTGGATGCACATTTCTTGGGATAGCAAGTGTATGTAGTAATATTTGACTAAATGTTGGCAAAGAAAGATTTTTATTACCATAATACTAGACTAGACTAGTTATTAATTAACAAAAACATCATTACATAAAAGAAGACAAACAAAGCTTAGCAAATTTTGCCGATCAACATCAGATTTGAGCCAAGATCCAGACTACCAAACACTTTTCCAAAGACTACTGGCCTTCTGAATCTGAATCTGCACCTCGCAATATCAGCTTTTCGAGAGATTCTAACTTACGAGTGCAAAAAATAGTCTGAAATATATTTTTAAATATCATACCGGTATCTCAAAGTACAACTCGTCACTATAAATTAGTTTATAAAAAATTCTTTTTTTTTATCTCTTAGACATCATTTCTCGTGACGTGCTGGAGCTATTCTTAGATTAGATTCGAATTCAGCGGGTCAAAAGCCTGCGTCTCTATAGTTTAGTTTTTGCTTCATTAGGTGATTCAGTTTGTGCTACCATTCTGGAGAGCGAGGTACGAATCTCCGTGCATGAAACAGCAAAATTATAGAAACATTTTTTTCAAATAGCGGTCGCCCATCGGCAGACGCTGGCAAACCTCCGAGTGTACCTAAAAACTATTTGCCGTTCGGAGTCGGCTTAAAACTACAGGTCGCTCCATTTGGAGTACAACATCAAGACGTACGCCACAAATAGGAGGAGGAGCTCGGCCAAACACCTAACAGAATTATATGCGCCGATTATTTATATTATCTCTTTTATTCCAAAGCTCAGCTCTTGGCTTTCCAAACTTATTTTAGTGTTTAGAAACATTATATAATTAACTCTGAGACATCATCTCTAGTGACGTGCTGGAGCTATTCTTAGATCAGGTTCGGATTGGGAGCGTCAAAAGCGGTTTTCTGGTCTGGTTTTTCATTCAGAAGGTCAATCACCATTTGTTCGCTTGTGCTATCAAATAATCAGTACGTATTTGAATCCCTCAACCTTCTTGATTTGAGATGAGTCACAAAACGGACGTTGGACCTACAAACTCATACCACGTGTTGATGAGTGGTTAATGAGAATACATGGAGACACGAACTATCACCTGTCACAGTTGCTAAGCGGGCATGGCTTTTTCAGGAACACCTGCACCGTTTTAAGCTGTCAGACAGCACTTTCTGTCCAAACTGCCCGAATACTGACAAAAGCTCAGAACACGTCATGTTTTATAGCGACCACTTCAGAGAGGAACAAGCTATCCTGGAACAAGCCCCGGGTCATAAACCATTCCGCAGCACCCTCTTACGAGATATGTGCCTAACCAGCGGTAAGTTAGAGGCAGCCCAAACGTTTGCAGGTAAGATCATGACACGACTTCGCCATATTGATTGGGAACGCAAAGCGATGCAGCAACTGAGAAGGCGGATAGTTTCTGACGAACCGACGACAAGCACAAACGTTTGAGTGAAATACTCAATACAGTATCGTACAGAAGACAAGACGGTAGTGAGTTTATCTAACACTACTGCAACTTTTCTGATGTCTCCTTTACTTTGGAACCACCAACAAACCCACCTATAAACATAGTGGGAATAATTAGGACTATCGACGGTGTATAGCCTTCATATGCCTGCAGTAGAGGAACCTGAAAGCAGACACCTGTTGAGTGTTCTGACATAAACGTGGCGCTACACAGAAGTAATAATTTTGTGGTCCCAGGGTTGAATTAGCCGAGGTGGAGGATATTTAAATTATTGGTGTGACGTCACCTCTGAGATATTTCTGACATTTTGATTGAAACCTGTTTCGGAAAAAAAAACATAAAACATAAAAAAAACCTGCTTGACAATTCTTATATATTCCTTCTTCATACCCTCGGTTTGGAACGCGGCGACAAACCATAGAGGATATGCTCGTTTCGCTTTTGTAGTTACCCAACGAGGTCGATTCGAAGGTTATTTTCTATCTATCTACATAATTGTAAAGTTCATTTAGTTCTTTATTCTATCGACTTCGGGATCTCGCGAACAAAGTCATACATCCACTTTTACTTAACAAGTTGAATAGTTGGACTAAAATCATTGTGGAATCATTTGCGGAGGTCTACTTAAAGCATATGTGCCCACAGAAGAGATACCTATATCCTTTAACTCCTTATTTTCATAGGGAGCATTTCGTTGTTATCTACCGAGGCGGAGGAAAAAATGGATCATCTCCTTGAATCACTTCGATATTGTTAGCACCACCAGCTTCCCCGAAATGCAATAAACAACTACACCATTTTAATGATTTCTAGTTGAAAGTGCTTAATATGAATTTTCACAAGGCGATCAAGTGGTCACAGGTTGGGTCAGAGCGTTTCCTGCAGAGAGAATTCACTTGCAGGGAGATGTTGTTTAAATCCCTTCTGGTATCATTCAAGAGAAGAAGCGAAAGTTCTAAAGAGGGATAGGTAATGATGAATAACCGAATAAAGATTGGTTTCGGTGATGATAGAATCCAACAGATGGTTAATATTTATACCCGCCGCTATCTCCACAGACATAGCTAAACAATCAGAGCCAATGTGCTTGAAAAAAGGTTAGCTACAAAATATACTGAAAATAAAACTAAGTCTCACCGCATGCATGATTTAAGAGAACGCCCGTCTGCACCACACCTTACAGCCACGAGTTATGGCTGTGTGTGCTAGCCTCAGGAGCTCATTCAAACGCTTCCAATTTAAGTGGGACCTGAACAATCTGACGATCTTCCAAGGCTAAGTTCTTGCTTTTGTATATTTTTTCGATTTTTAAGATGTCGAGATTCTCGGAATCTCATTATTACAATCGCGGGTTACCGGACTAATACCGAGCTTTAGATATTCATTATTTTGCATTGGGGATCCTGTTATTCTTAGAGAGCGCGTTCCCAGGCGGCAGATAGGAGAATGCCCCCAGATGCGCGCGGTAGGCGAGAAATGAAATATCTCCCGCGGACCACACAGGTCGGAAATGTACACTACGTTATAAAAAAAATACTAACTTCTCTCGACGTAGATTCTTCATAAAAGATGCAGTCCAAAAGGGGTTTCTGTATTTGGAGGAAACGGCTCGCCATAAAAAATGGGATATTACATGTAGAACTGGATGTCTTAAGATGTATTCACCCGTGTTAAATATTTCGTAATTTTTTTATATCTAATTGGAGCTAACATCTTTTTTTGGGTGTTTGGCCGAGCGCTACCTCCTATTTGTGGCGTGCGTCTTGATGTTCTTCCACAAATGGAGGGACCTACAGCTTTAAGCCAACTTTGAACGGCAGATATTTTTTATGAGGTGATTTTTCATGGCAAAAATACACTCGGTGGTTTGCCATTGCCTGACGAAGGGCGACCGCCATTCTCCGAATGATAGTCATGCGCCTCAAAAAACGTCCTCGCGCCCATCGCATAGCTCATCTTTTCTGGAGTACCTCACAGATAGCCTTGAGGACCCTGAGAAGCCTGTCGAGTCACCTGCCTAGCTGGTGTATCTGCTAAACTGTTTCCTGCAGTGTATCGGTTTTTACGCCAAATTTTTCACATTTTATACCAAGGAGCATCAATTGCTGATTTAACCAGCTCGCGAACTTGCATTTGGGTAAAAGCTTAAGGACTCTAAACATCGATCAACCGCATGATCTGTAGAATGCGCACTCTTAACCCTTTGTTTTAAAACAACGTATGGGAGAATTGATCACACTTCCGTGCCTAAAATTAGGACCTCGTATCAGACACGTGATAACTAATTTTGACCAAAAGTGAAAGTTCGTATCAGACACCTGATGTATTATTCTGGCCAAAACTGAAAAGCTCGTATCAGTCACGTGACGACTTGTTCTGACCAAAAGTGAGAACCTCATAACAAACTTGAGGATTCTTAACATCGATCAACCGCATCATCTGTAGAATGCACACTCTCAACCCTTTGCCCTAAAACAACATGTCTGAGACGTGATCCTACTTCCGGGCCTAAAGTGAGTACCTCGTATCACAGAAGTGATGTCTTTTTCCGACCAAAACTGAAAAGCTCGTACCAGACACGTGATCATTTTTTCTGGCCAAAAGTAAAAAGCTCTTATCAGACACGTGATGACTTTTTCAGACCAAAAGTGAGAACCTCATAACAAATACTCGATTGTTTTTACGCACGCAAAAAGCACGCATCGAAAGTGGCACACACACACACAATCGGCGCTCGATTCATAAGGCAAGCGCTTAAACGTCGCTTTATTGTCAAACAATGAATTCCTAGTCATTCCCACTTGTCGATCTTGTACGATCTTGAAGAATAAGCCGCTTGAACATAACGTCTCACATTAAAAAAAGGCAAACAAAACTTTATCGCTGACAATCAACAAAGTTTTTCTTTATTGGATCAGACAGGCGGCGCTTACATAAACCCCTTTGTTGAGTCTGGCTTGGCATTGAAGTTATAGATAATAAAATCGCTGCTCGATTTTTTATGGCTTTATTAATTCCAACTCAGCACTTAAAGCACAAATTCGCGATAATGATAACAAAGAGATCGTCAACAGTGATTATTAATATGAAATGGATTAGGGATAAGACTGGCAGAGGAGAAAGGCTTAGCAAATCGTTCGATCAACAGATCGGCAGACAATCAGATCGACAATATCGTAAGACCACTGTACCGCTGCACCGCAGACCGCTTCATATCACCGGTATTTGGTTGTAAATGATTCTTTACGATGCTCAAATTGTGTTTTAATTTAATAAAATGTTTGCTACTCTCTCGATTTTAGGATGCGCAACAAAGTTGTACGAACTTTTATGTGACCCATTGATTGGCACACACACACGCATACACATTTGCATATATGTAAGCTGTGGTGTGTATGTGTTTAGCAGGGACCTGTGCGCTATTTGATAGCCAAGCGGCAGTGGCAATGATGGCGGTCACGTCTTGTGGCCGTAAAAATCATCAAGTGGCATTTTATGAGAGGCGCTGCCACCTTGGTGGCGATTTTACGAGGCTACGATCGTATGTGGATTGCAGTCAGTGTGTATGTGTGTGAATGTATGCATGCATATATGCATCACAAGTAGAGCGGCTAAGGCTATGAATTGGCGGATTGTGTTTGAGTAAAGTTGTAAAAATTGCTTTGTGTGCTGATTTCATTGCGCCATTTTGTTTGGATTATTTCTGTTCTTTTGCCTTGCTTGAACACTATGAAGCGCGCAACTATGTTGCCACAAAAAAGAAAATGTTAATTAATAGATTTAGTTAATGCAGCAGTAAACTGCTTTTATGTACAAATAAATAGCAGTTAAGTAAATATTAAACATTTTATACGCATTGTTATTGCCACATTTAAACCTGCTGCGAATGGCTACTAAAACCTATTGAGATTACTCGAATTCTTGCGGGCCGCAACTACATATTGTTATTACCATTTAAGCGTTTTTTGTTTTTGTATTTTGAATTTTATTTATTTTTTAGCTTTTTCTCCGTTTTTTTTTGCATGCTGCGCCAACAATGCGCCTTTGTGTTAATTAATTTAAGATCGCGTAATTTCAGTCAAGCAAATCCTTCATTGCACCAACCCGCAGTTCGAGCAGTTCCAGTGAAATTGTAACTATTCAGCTCACGATCACCTCGGCTCATTAGCGCCAGAGTAATGAGCAACTCGGTGGAAATTCCATGTCAACCACACGCATACGCCCAGTCAAAAGTAAATCCTTTGCTGGCCATGCAACACTCCGCATTTCGTTTGTGTGTTTGCGCGTAGGCTTTTTAGGCACTGCTGGCTACACCTTGGCATGCGCCATGCAATACAACAACACGCAGTTATATGTATATATTTAGCAAAAACAAAAAACACTTCTTCCAATTCATTTATGCCACACGGCTGCAACTGCAACAACTGCAGCAACTTGGTGCGGCTGGTGCTGGGGCTGGAGCGTAGGTGCCTGATTAGCTATTCTGTGCCAGCCGCAATGAGGTGTTCGGAGTATTTCACTTATTTCTCTAATTAAATGATCAGAACAACAGCGCTAACCAATCAATGTGCAACATGGAGTCAAGCAATGCAACAAATGATGAATGATCGATTTGATTGACGGTTACAGAAAGCGAAAGCTTCTCAGAGAACATGCACAGGCGCACACATACACACCCAAGTAGGTGTGTGTGTGTATGAATGCATAGTAAGTACGAAAATAACATTTAACAGCAATTTAATTGGTGTTGCCACATTTAGGTTTTCGTTTTCTTTTTTTAATTTATAGGAGAACAAATCCAATTTTTATGAAGCTATAAACTCCTGCTTTAAAATATTAATTAAAAAGTATTTGGATAATTAAGTAAATAAATAAAAATAATAATAGGTGCTTGGCCGAGCTCCTCCTTTTATTTGTGGTGTGCGTCTTGATTTTGTTCCACAAATGGATGGCCGACTCCGAGCTGCAAATGGTTGTTATGAGGAAATTTTTCATGGCAGAAATATAGGGTGGGCCATGTAAAATTTGATTTTTGAATCGGCTATAAAAAAAAACTAATCAATATTTTTTCAAACTTTTTTTTTTATTTTGAAGATTGAACATTGTCATTTATGAATAAAAAATAATATCGTTGAAATGACTGCCACTACTGGCTTTACCGTAGGCCATTCGATCAACCCACTTTTTCGATTGTGAATGGCAACTTCGATTTCGTGTTTTAAAGCATCAATCGCCTCTGGATGGTTCGCATACCATTTCTCCTTAACGGCTCCCCACAAAAAATAGTCCAAAGGGCTTAAATCATAGCTCCGAGGCGGTCAATTAATATCGGAATTCAAAAACGGTAGCCAAAAGTTTGATGGTAACTTTGGCAGTGTGATAAGTTGCACCGTCCTTTTGAAACCAAATGTCGTCCATGTCATCCTCTTCAATTTTTGGAAACAAAAACTCGTTGAGCATGTCGCGGTAACGCTCGCCATTTACTGTAACCGCGGAAGAATAAGAAGACTCACCACTTTGGAAATAGGTTTTCAATATTTCCCAATTTTGTTCAAGCGTATAGCGTGCCATTTCGTAAATGTCAAACTTTTAAGTAAATTATGAACACATTTGACATGTCATTTGTGTTACCATTCTCAAAAAAATAGGTGGTTCAAAAAAAAACCCTATATGTCCCACCTTGTACATTCGGAGATTTGCCATTGCCTGCCGAGGCGCTACCACAATCGGTAAAAAACTTTTTCTATCTTTTTGCGGTTTCATGCATGGGTTTTCGACCCTATGCACTTCCGAAAGGTAGTCACGCATCAACCCATTCAGCTACGGCGGCCGCCACTTTTACATATAATTTAAGTATATAAATGCCTGCTTTAAAATATTAATCAAAAAAATAATTAGTTAATTAGTGCTTCTTCTTGATTACCGCAAAATCGCCTCTGTAGTTTCGGCAATGTTCGACAAAGTTCGCTTACCGTTTCATCTTTTTACTAACCGAGTACCAGAGGAAAAACCAAATACCTTCACTATTTGGTTTTTCAAACGCAAATGAGGCCTTCCTTCTTCCACTGCTACCACCAGCATCTTGGCTCTCATGTCTTTCCGACGCCTGCTGACATAGTAGACATGGATATTAAAAATCTGATGAATTTCATCAGTAGTACGAAGACGCTAACACCACCGTAAATCAGTCATCGTTCGGTTGTCTTCAACAAATACACATCCTCTCCTCCTCATTTTTTTTTTCTTCGCAGCCTTCTTATTTCCTTTACAATGGTATCACAAAGGACGAATTTTTGATTTCTGATTACTTTGAGAGCTGTATCATTTGTGGCCATTCTCGCGCTCTGACCTAGTCCGACTCCGCTGGCTCTTAGATTTTTGTGCCACTGCAAACCCCATACAACTCATCATTCAATCTTACGCGTTTTTAGATATATATATCTGGCTGATCTGAATGCATTTCACATAGACCACAATAGGTCGTAGTGTTAACAGTATTATTAGAGTCGTGTTGAACATAGTTTGTGATTCATATCTTGACGAGTTTTAATATACAGTTGAAACTTTTGTCAGCAATATCCTTCAGAGTTGAAAAGTATACCGATGCTAGGCAGTTGTAACGAGTTCTGTTTAGGGTAGGGCAGTGGGAAAGGAAGTATTCCAATGTACCCTTTTCTTCTTCGCATAAGTACGCGCGTCGTACTGAACCAATCCAATTTTAGCTACGTGATAAGGAGTGAGATAACTTCGCGTCAGTACTCCAACCAATATTTTACATTCCTTTCTCGGGAGTGATTGAGTAAAGTTAGTTGTTTTCGTGTTGCAAGTTCGTAGCATTATTTTGGCAATCCTGTGGGAGGTTGAGGCTTCCCTTATAGACTGTGCTTTCAGAGTTGGTTCCTCTTCTAGTTCCATTTTCAAAAACTAAGAGTGAAAGATATACGTTTGACGTACTTATCCTAGGCAAGCGGGTGCCTACCTTAAGAAGCTCGTCAACTCTCTCATTTCTCATTTTCTCAGTAGTTCGTGGACTGTCTATTCTCGCAGAGCTCATCCATTTTAGATCTACAGTGTTGCACGCATTCCGAGCTAGTCATTACTGACATTTTTACTTTAATAGCAGCTTGAATAGCGATGAAGAAAAGAGGAAGAACCAAATAACTTCACCACTTGGTTTTTTCAACCCAAAGAACTCCTCTTCTCCTCTTGGCCTAGCCAGCATACCATAAATTTGCTGTTTCATTTTGGACACTCCAAAGATGTTGTCATCCTTAAGCAAGATGAGGACTTTATGAGTTACAATTTCTGCGCACTGAGAGTGGACTTTCTTCATCAGTTGCTCACACAGTCAAAAGTAGCACTTGCTGGCCAAATAGGTGCCTTGCTAGATTTCAAGACTTACTCTGAACTTCCATTTCGGGTGGACCACTATGGGGATAGATTCAAAGTATTTCTCTGAGACCAACTTCTTGAAAACGATAAGTGAAGTAATTTATGATTACGATAGGCGCTTCTATCGAGCTTCTTCTGAAGTTTAAGGAGTTCGCAAATGGGGTGTCTTACAATTGGACATCATTTCGGAACTCGACATCTGCCATTTGGTTGTTCTATGTTTGTCGAACACGGAACCTATAAACTATATATCGCGCACGAATGTACTTCACTAGGACTTATCAGACGCATTACAGACCTACCTACATAATAATTGAAGGGACCAGAGTCAAGCAAGTGGTGTTTTTCATTTCGCACTAAGTGAAAGACAGTGCTAGAAATTCGCTAAAACAGTATTTTATTTTATAATTTTTATTTTATTTTGGATTGGACCTAAAGAAAGATGAACCCTCGAACTGCGCCAACTATCGAGGGATCAGCCTTTTCCCCATCGCATATAAAATCCTATCTTGCCTGCTCTAAACTGAAACCTTACGCACAATCCCTAATTGGGTCGTAACAGTGCGGTTTCAGACCTGTGAGCTCCACCATCGACCAAATATTAACACAAGTAAGTGGCAAATCCTGGAGTAGACCCATGAGGATCAAATTAACACGCACCACCCGATTCGCGACCAACTATATCGCATTATCTGAGTTCGGTGTCCCTTCCAAGTTGATATGGCTGTGTAGAATGACGTTGAATAGCACACAAAGATCCATCAAAATAGAAAAGCACCTCTCCGAAGCTTTTGATACCATTCGACGTTTCAGACGAGCTGACCCATTGCCATTCGATCTTTTCAACTTTTTACGGACATTGCGGTTCGCAGGGCGAGGGTAGAACGAAAGGGAACTTTTTTCTATAAAAGTGTCCAGCTCCTTGCGTATGCTGAATACATCGACATCAACGGTCATTCATCGCCGCTTTTACAGCTATTGAAAAGGAGTACGCGCGATTGGGTCTGACAGTATACGAGGGCAAAAGTATATGCTGGCGTTGCGGCGTCTTGAAGCACAGTTCCAAGTTAACAACTATAAATTCGAAGTGCTCAAGAACTTCAGTTATCTTGGTTCCGCTATTACCAGCAATAACGATGTCCGCCTTTAAATCAAGCGAAGGATAACTCTTGGCGCAATTGAGTAGCCGCGAGAGCGCGGCGAGCGAAAACAACACTCTACAAGACGCTCATCATCACGATGCTTCTCTATTGTGGTAAAGCTGGGACAGTCAACCAATCAGATGCACACAAAATCAAACGAGTCATCCTGATGAAGGTGGCTGGGTTATCTTGTCCGTATAGAAGGAATATCCGGCGAAGAAGGTGTTTAAAAGGGCCATTGGCGGTCGACGGTGAAGAGGACGTGCTCGTGTCCGGTGGAAGGACCAAATTGAGGATGCCATGGTTTCTCTTGGCTTAAGAAACTGAAAAAGGTGTGCGAAAAGATGTGCAGGCAGGCTGTAATTCGGTAACGGGTTATCACGATTATTTTACGCGAAATTTTCTCTGGCTTGTTGAACGTATTTGAATACATCTCGAAAAGTTATGGAAATCCTGCCATGGAAATCCTGCCATAAAACTTTCAACGATTATTGAAAAAGGACTCAGCAATTTATAACCGAACTAAGAAGAAAATCTGGTGGAGTGTTTTAAAGTAACAAAAAAAATTTATAACAAAAAATTAAAAAAAAATGTTAGAAAGAATCAAAGATATTGGACATTAAAAATTTAAAAAAAGTGTTAAAAATGTTAGAAAGAATCAAAGATATTGGACTGTAAAAAACCCATAGCAAATTTTTCAACATTGAATAAATTTTAAAATTATTCAATTTTTCGAAGTTGAAACAAAAAATTTGAAAAAAAAAATTTTTTTTATTTATTTTATAACAAAAAATTTAAAAAAAAAATGTTAAAATTGTTGGACAGAATCAAAGATATTGGACTGTAAAAAACCCATAGCAAAATTTTCAAAATTGAGTAAAGCTCAAATTATTAAGTGTTTCAAAATTGTTTGAAAGTTTACAAAAAAAAATTTCCAAAAAAATGTTTCAAAAGTTTATTTTATACGAAAAAATTAAAAAAAAATTTTTAAAATGGTCTAAATCGAAGTATTCGACTTTAAAAAATCTATACCAAAGCTTTCAACATTGAATAAATTTCAAAATTATTCATTTTTCAAATTTTACAAAAACAATTTTTTTCCAAAAAATTTAAAAAAAAAAAATTTTAAGCTTATTATTATTAGATATATACAATATAACCCTAACTTAGTTAGCACACTGGCTACGAGGGCCTTCAGTGCCTTTTAAAGTTTATTTTATACCAAAAAATTAAAACAAACTTGAACTTTAAAAATTCCGTGCCAAAATTGTCAACATTGAATGAATTTCAAAATTGTTTAATTTTTCAAAATATTTTCAAAAAATTTTCCAAAACTATTTTCAAAAAGTTTACTTTATATATTGTAAATTAAAAAAAATGTTAAAAATGTTAGCAAGAATTTTTTTTCCAAAAAATTTTCCGAAAATTAAAAAAAAAAATTTACAAAATATAAACATGTTAGAAAAGCACCGAAGATACATACATACATATATGATTTCAAAAAATTTATATCAAAATTTTTATTATTGAATAAATCTCAAAATTATTAAATTTCCAACATTTTTCCAGTTTACATTTCAGTTTTTCTCTCTCGACAATGTAAAAATACATGGGTAAACTTAAATAGCCCTCACCACTCACATGACGGAAATTTATTTTCAAAATTTTTATAAGAGTTGGCAACTCCACCAGCAAGGCTTTTTAGCAGCCAATGCTCTACCCCTTGTTGTTCCATTATACTTCAGTCCCACCACAAAAAAACACGGCTAGCAGCAGCCCATTGACAACAACTGGAATTTTGATGAGTTCATTTCGCATTGATTTGCTGTCAGAACGCCAACGTTGCAACGCAAACGGCCCAAGCGACAGGCACTAAGGCACTTCGGTACTTCAGACCCCTCAGTAGCCACATCAGCGCAGTAGTACCAGAACAACAGTATTTATGCATGCAGGCAATTACTAGGTGAGTGCCAATGCATTGGTGGCGTTTGCGTGTGTGTATGCGTGTGTGGCATGCAACTCACTTCCTTATAAGCGCATTTCCGTCTTTCGGCAGTTCCGCACTGCAAATTCAATGCAGCAGCAGCCAGCCAATCCTTTCGCTTTTATTTTATATCAAAACGGTATTTTTTTTCTTCCATAAATTTTTGTATAATTTTTCTCCATATTCTCATCATTGTTCGATTTTTGCAATCGACCAGGTGTTGCCATTGCTTTTGTGACAATTTTTCTATATTTGCAGATTTTCTTTTTTCAGTTTTTTTTTTTTTGTGGAGAATAAATCGATTTTGGCTCCGCAAAACCCGTGTCAATTTTCGCTTTCGCAAATGTCAAACAAGAAAAGCCGACAAACCGACAGCCAGATCGATCGAGAGACCAGCCATGCCATGACGCACGAAAAATGCGCAGCCACCGTAAATTATTATTTATCTTTTTTTCGCATGCTCATATCTTTTTGCATTCTTTTGCATATCCTTTCACTTTTCCACTATTTTCCATACTCACTTGCATTGTTTGCGATTTTCAATGCGCATCATTAACACTTTCCTTTGGCTTTTCTTTTGCTGCTTTTGTTGTTTGGTTAACATTTTGTCTGGTTTTGTACGCATTTTTGGTGATGATATTGCTTTTGTTGTCGATGTTATCCTTTGGGTGTATGTGTTGAGTACCCTTTCTTTTCATGGCTATTCAAATATTGAAATAAACCGCCGCTGTGGCTGTGAGTTGACATTTTCCATTTGAAAAATCACTTTTCCATCTCCTCCTTCGGCGTGTCATTTCAGGCAATGCAAATAGTTTGACGCGAACAATGGACCGATATGCCAGGAACAATGCCTAATGATGCGCCTTGTAAGTTGTTCTCAAAATGTTGAGGAAGAATTATTTTCTATGAAAGAACAAAACCAGTAGCAATTTGGTATGGGAAAGCGACTTTCATACACAAGCACATTTGTATGTATGTGTGTATGGGAGAGAGAAATCAGGTTTTGTTACTTCTTGATTTCTTCAAGTTTTATGATATGAGATTTGAGATTTTGAATTAAATTGATCTATTTTCACATTAACATGTGAAAGTAGATAGTGAACATAGATATATTTAGAATAGGTAGATTTTTCCAAGGAAGATGGTTCCATATGTAGAAGTCCACGCAGTGGGGAAAGTTACTGATCGCCATTCACTTGGGAGTAGCCAGGACGATTCTTCTGCTTACGGGCTAAGCAGCTCACAACTTCCGGGCTTAGCCCAAGTATCCTCTGGGTAGCTTCCGAACACCCGTCGGAGAGCGAGCTAATGTGAAAAGGCGAACCAACCCAGGATAGCTGGTTGTTCCCTGGGTTTGGGACCCGCCACATAAGAATCCCCCTCCAATGAAAACACAAATAAAGCCTCGGATGAGGACCTATACTGATGACAACCCCTCCGAACGAACTAAGGATTACGATTTGAGGGCATGCACCTGAAATGACCGGTCCCTTAATGGGAAAGGTGTCTCTGCCCGCTTGGTTGATGTACAATGGCTGGCATCACTACCATTCAAGAGATGCGATGGACGGGGCAAGGCAAGAAAAGCGTAGGACCTTGCGACGTCTACTACAGCTGCCATGTAAAGAAGCGCAAATATGGTGTTGAATTTATAGTGACAGAGAAACTTCGTCGCGAGTGTCTCGCAGTAATCTGCATTAAAGCGAGATTTTTCAACGTGTCGCTCATTTGGGCCAACGCCCCGACGTGAGATAAGGACTATGCGAAAAAAGATTCCTTCAATGAGCGCCTGGAGCGCTCCTATGAGCGCTGCCCCGCCACGACATACAAATCGTGCTTGGCGACTTGAATGCCAGAGTGAGCAAAGAGGGAATTTTTGGTACCACAGTATTGATATGCAGTCTGCACAACGAAACATCCAGTAACAGACAGAGGCTGATCGACTTCACCGGGGCTCGAAACATGGTAGTCTGCAGCACCAGATTCCAGCATAAGAGGATAAAGCAAGCTACGCGGCTGTCTCCTGACCGAATGTCGATCATGTGGTGATAGATGGAAGACACGCTTATAGTGTTTTAGATGTACCTATATACGATCCGAGGGCCTTACATTGTTGTAGCTGAATCACGCAAACGTCTCTGTGGAGCAAAAAACGTACACCTACCTACGCAAAGAATGTTTGACATCGAAAAGCTGCACTCGAAAAAGACAGCCAGAAGATTCAGAGAGTATTGCCCAACAATCTGGCAAGCACGAACAATAGAGCATAATTCTTTCTTCTTTACATATCGCCGCAGAAGAAGAAATTCGATTTCGGCGAACCCGTAAAAACAGTTGGTACCACAAGGAATGTCATGATACCGTGGAAAAAATGATACTGATTGTAGGGTTACGCTGCGATCAGGTGCAACGCGAGCCAAGTGAGATCGCTTCTGAGAGCTAAGAAAGGAATAGAGACGTATCATCCGACAGAAGAAACGAGAGAGCGAAATACGTGAGTGCGAGGAGCTTGAGATGCTGGCCAACAGGAACAACGCCCGAAAATTCTATCAGAAAGTTCGGCGGCTTACAGAAGGTTTTAAGACCGGGGCGTTTTCCTGTAAGAACAAAGACGGCGAACATCCAGAGCAATCTTAAATTATGGAGGGAACACTTCTCGAACCTGTTAAACAGTGATAGCTGCGCAAGTCACAGAGAATGTGAAGATTCCGATACCCCAATCGAGGACGACGGAATTGACATTCCGCTACCCGACCATGACGAGGTGAGAATAGCGATAACGCGGCTAAAGAACAACAAAGCCGCGGGCGCCGACGGACTGCCGGCTGAGCTTTGAATTGTAGAATGGCAGCGCGGAGCTGGTGAGGTGCATGCATCAGCTCCTATGGTCGGATGAAAGAATGCCGGTCGATTGGAATTTAAGTGTACTCTGCCCAGATTGAGCACAAGCGTAGACAACGCGTCTCCCTGCTTTACTACCGTTTTAACTCTGAATAAATCAGACGTATTGGAATTATATTTTAATTCACAGTTGGTGCATCTACCTTTTAAAGCGGAATTAGGTGAAAACCTTTATTGATATAGAAGATTACTTCATCTGGTCACCTGCAATTTTCAAACTTTTTCGAGGTGTATCAGAGAAAAACTAATTCAATGATTTTAAAAAATTATTATAGAAAAATAAGAAATGTAAAACTTCGTAGGCTTCGCAATTATACAAGTTTGAGTGCTAAAAAATCCACAAACGAATATTATTGAAGCAACGGTGAGAGTTTTTTTTAATCCACGAAGGCCAATTAGGCCAACAAATTATCTATTAAATTCAAGCGAATTCAGTTCCTGATTTGCTTATATTTTACAATGACAACTAATAAACCACAAGGTCAGGCTTTTAAAAAAGCAGGCACTGATCTGCATACCGACTGTTCTCCCAAAGTAACTGGCTCCCTAAATAGCTCAACCGATTTATATTTAATGCATTCCATTTTATAAGCAAGGGAAGGTGCCGGCACCCACTAGTAAATATTCATACTGGTATTTCAAAACCTTTTCCAATATAATAATCACTCCCTTAGGACATAATTTTAGTGATATCAAAAACTAGTCTGCCCATTTTATGCACCCGCAGTTAGCCCCAGAAAACTCTTCCACGTGGATATTCCAAGCAAATGAAAATAGAAAGAGATAGAAAGACAACAAAACCAATAAAAATGCAAACGAAGAAAACAAAAGTCATGGCGAGTGCAATAAAAATCAAAAAGGGAAGAAAAGAAATCGATCTGACCTGGCAGATGTTTTCAACTTGACCGCATCTAATGGCCTGTGCCACTGAATTGAGGGTTTTTTGGCTTTGCAACAAGCGTGCACACATAGACACGCACCCAAGTAAATGCACAGGACAATAATAAGGGAAATTCAAATAAACATATGAGCATGTGTGCGCGTGTGTGTAAAGAAAGTAACCATAACAACAATAACAGCAAGAACTTTATAAGCTGAATGGAGGAATCAAACGTAAATCAGCAGACGAAAGCCGATATTTGGCAACAATAAACAAAAAAGCAGGGAAACAGATCAGCGCAAAAACCGGGAAGGGCAGCGCTGGTAGTGGTGCTGTTGATGATGGTGGTGGCCACACGAGCCCCGCGGTCAGCGATTGCTATCTAACAGCTGAGAATTGAGCTGGGATTCAATGACCACTAAGGTGGCTGAGTGGAGGGAAATATACCTACATACACATGTACATATATACATATGTGTGTGTATGAGTAGAAAATATATGTAAGCATTTCGTTTTGTAACTTGAAATGTATTAGCAGCAGCAACAATTTTGAACTTGAATTTGAATTATATGCAGATATAAAGGGTGATCAGAATGAAAGTACTTTTTCTAATAGGGGTTTTTTACAGATCACGCGTGACAACAGTCAAACAAAATATATAATTTTCTTCAGTATTCATTGACATTATATCATAGAACGCCCAAATAATGTTTACAAATCGTAGAATTGTTTTACGAAAATCCACGCTCTGTGAAAAGTGTTCATCGCGCGCTCAGGTGGTGAACAGTGATGAGGCCCATTTTTGGCTTAATGGTTAGATCAATAAGCAAAATTGCCATATTTGGACTGAAGAGCAACACGAAGCCATTTAAGAATAGTCATTGCATCCACTTGGTGCTGCCTATGGGTTAGAGGAATCATCAGCCCATATTTCTTCTTCATTTCAGCTCATATTCTCGAATGGAACAGTGAATGGCGAATGCCATGATAAACGACTTTTTGATGCCGACAAATTAAGTTCGTGATGTATGCAACATATTGGTTCCAACAAGACGGCAAACGGCGCTACTTACCATACAGCCCGTGGAACAATGGATTTCCTTTTTCTTTTTTTTTCGGGACAAACTAGCAAGTTCAGCACAGAGACAATATTAAGTACATTGTGCTGCACTCGGACTCTCTAGCCGACCTCCGATGGTATCTGCACACGTTTTGTGGTGCCAAGGAGCCAAGGCGGTCGCTTCTTAACACATCAGTGCCAAAGACCTCAAGCATGATTCAAGCGAAGGCCAGGCAGACGCACAGAACGCACAGACGCCGTCTCATCCTCCTCTCCACATGCTGGGTAGAGCACCCTGTCTGAGATGCCAACCTTTTCCATATGCTTCGCCTATAGAAAGTGGCCCGTCATCAATCTAACCAGCTGCCTACAGTCCCTTCTGCTTAATCACAGAAGGATCTGCGACAGTCGGTCGGATATGACAGGTAACATCACTTTTGTCCAACTGCAGCTTCTCTGTATGCTAGCTCAGTTGTGGGTTTGTAATCGAGGCTTTCATGGCTGCAGAAGGGAGTGGAAGAACGGGCTCCGGGCCAAAGAAGTTCGCCTCAGAGCCCATCCTAGCTAAAGAGTCAGAGGTCTCGTTACCCGCGATACTCACGTGTCCCGGGACCCATGTTAACATCAGGATATTATGTCTAGTGCCATAGTTCAGCCTGGATTTACAGCACTCAACTACCCCTGAAGTGGTTGGAATGCCGTCTAAGGCCATGAGCGCTGCAGACAAATACAGATATGCATCCCTTCTTTTTTCCATAAGAAAGTTCATCGCATCTTGAACAGCACGCACCTCCGCTTGATGCGTAGATGCGTGCGTTCTAAGAGCAAAGAGAAGTTTTGTCCTGCTTAGAGCCTGGATTATCAATAACTGAAACCGTGCGCGGTCTTGGAGCCATCCGTGAAAATGCGAAAACAGTGTTCTTCGGGCTCATTATCAGAGTTTCCCCACAATTTAGCCTCTGCCAGTACCACACTGTATCTCTTTTCAAGTACGCCTCATGATGGGATGGAGTTAAAGTAGAGGATCATTGGATCGAAGTCCATGCTTTCTCTGTTGTCCAATACCGAACAGGGACCGTACCAATTCCCATTGTGTTACAGCCTGCAAATAGCCTTCAAGGTCTCTTCTTGGATGAAAACATCAAGTGGTAGTAGACTAACCAAAGCATCTAATGCTGGTCCTGAAGTAGTCGGGAAAGCTTCGGTACAACAGATGGCCATAGTGCGATGTAGTCTCGAAGAGGTTCTCCTGACTTCCACTAAAGGGTGTCGAATCATCCAGACCACTGATGCTCTATGGGTCTTATCATAGCCGTGTAGACCCATAGCACCTTGCTAAGAGAAATACCCTACGTTTTCCCAAAGACACCTTTGCGCTGCCAGAAGGGTGTCAGTTACGCGGGTCGATTTGTGGGGAGGCAAAAAAATCGCCCATTGCTTTGTGAAAATCTTCTAGGGATCAGAATAAGAAACTTTGCCGAAGGAACCATACCTCTAAAACGAATTCTGATGTCCCCCAATTTGGGTCGAACTTTTTAGTTTCCTTTCTCATAAAAAGGCCAAAAATGGTGATATTTTGAAATGATTGTATGGGGAACCCCCCAGGGGAGTTCCAGGGGGTGTGCCACTGGCATGGGTGGATCGACCGTTCAAAGTTAGTGGGGGTCGGTCATACATTTGGACTCGATTGGAGCACTCTAAATGGGTCAAAGTGGAATTTTTCGTTCGATCCAAATTGGGGGACATCAGAATTCGTTTTAGAGGTATGGTTCCTTTGGCAAAGTTTCTTATTTTGATCCCTAGAATACGATTTTCGCAGAGCAATGAGCGGTTTTTAAATCGACTCGCCCTGGTGTCAGTGCTTTGGATTTACTGCGTCGTCCTGTCGGTGAGCAATTCATCACTCGTCTCGGACCAGTGAATCGGCCACCAAGATCGTGTGATGTCACACCTTTGGACTTTTATTTGGTGGTTCGGGGTATGTAAAGCCTAAATGCTTTGTGGATGAACCAGCCTCGATTGAGACATAGGAAGCCAACATTTAGCCAACTAAAGTTATTCACGAGATACGGACCGAAGTCTTCCAGCGTGTCATTAAAAATTGGCGTTTATGGTTGACCGAATTACGGTGCAGTTGCGGCCAACATTTCAAAGGGATTATTTCTAAGAACTAAAATGTGATGAATGGTTCTACACATAAATAATAAAGATTTGCAAGTCAATTTGAATTTTCGCTGTTTTATTTCAATTTAAAATCCGATATCTCTAAATTAATCACCTTTTACAATACTTCCGAGCTGACTGTTGGGACTTTTAAAATGCTGCATTTTAACACGAAAAAATTTGTCTTCCAACTCTAATATTTAGTTCAGCCTGAACTCCAGTCTCGGCAGCAATCCTTTGAAGGTCTTTGTAGATTAATTTTATTTTGCTTGCGACCCTCGCACTTAGATTTTAGTGCAGCTACATTAAAATTCATCCCCTAGCAATGTATTTTTCGTTTTACTATTTTTTTCGAATTTTTTTTGATATTTTTTCGACATTTTTTTTATACTTTTTTATATTTTTTTTTATGTTTTTTTTTGTATTTTTTTGTTTTTTTGGATTTTGTTTATATTTTTCCCCTCTGAAAGTGGTGCCTACAACTCGACGAGCACATAATTCGTAAATACACCTGCCACGCGCCGTTGCGCCAACAGCGTGCCAACAACAGCAACTATGGGCATACACGCGTAAATGTGCCGTGCCTGTTGCTTGGCCGCTGGCCTACACCAGCACTGGTAACGGCACCAACAACCAAACAATCAACACCACTTTTTTTATTTAGTTCAAGCAGGCTTTACTATGCTTGCATGTATGTATGTGTGAGCCCTTTAAGCGCTTGCATTTAATTAAAATATTAACAAAAATCTACCGAGGAAGTAAAATGCAGTGCGTTGCAGCTACTACTGCGACCAGTTCCGATACGGTGATGCTGATTAATGTTAAATCAAATGCAGTTACAAATTTTTATTTTTATTTACTTTTTATTAAAATTTTTTTTTTTTTTTTTTTTTGTTTTGTCTAAAAAAATGTTAAACCCTCCATGTTCACTAGTTTTTGAATGTTGTCACCCCGCATTTTAATTTTAAATTTATCTACTCTAACCAACCCTCGTACCAATGCACCGCTGCATGCTCACAAGTGTCGGACCATGTGTGGTGCCCTTGATTTTTGCCTTGTTGCATGTACGGCTTAACTAGTTGCCGTCGTTGTTGCACGTGTGTCCAGGGTGTATCTGCATATAACTTTTTGTTAATTATTATAGTAATTTTGTCCTGCATAATTGCTTTTTGGCATCGCGCTTACACCTTTCCGCTGTTGGGTTGTCGCCAGGACAAGGGTCACGTTCCACGTGGTGCACACGCCCGGAACTATGCTTCATGCTCGCATATCGCATACTCGTACAGGCTTAATGACTTGTCGCAGGATATTTTGGGAAATGAGGCTAAAAATATCAAGTGGAGCGACGAGCCTCACTCACTAAGGGTAAGGTATGTAGGGCAATGCATTGCGAGCTCGCGTAGGTTGCAGTTGTTTACAAATTTGTCTGCCACTTTTCGGCTGGCAAGCGGAAAAACTGATAATAAAAAAATGCATAACGCGTTTAATAGTACCTGATTAGATCTTCTGGCCTTAATGACTTTATGGTTTAGAAATTTGATAAATAACCTCGGCCGGAATATGACCTGGAATGCTGCTGTTCCGATTTGGGGAATAAAGTAAAATTAAATTCCATAAATGAACCAGCTGGTTATTGCACCCTCCCTCTTTATAATTACGAGTTGTTGAATTTAAAGATTTTATGAAAACAAAATTAACTACAAATAGAAGAAAACCAAGTTTACTAACCATAGGTTGGAGATGAAAGAATGCAATAAGCACCACCTCAGCACGACGGTCGGCTCTAAGCAACCGAAACAATCCGGATTTATATCCGGCCAAGGACTGTCACTTTAGCAGCATTTCTCGTTGTATGGGAAATGTTTATGCTGCTACAACAGCAAAGGCTAAGACTCGCGCTGCCGCCTAAATAGATATTTTGGGCTTTGTTGTAGTTGTGGCAGTTCATTAGGCCCTGCCGTTGCGGTGTAGTCACCGATCGTCATCGTTTAACTCATCTACCGGTAGGCCCAGGAAACCTGCTGTTTCGACAGGTTGGGTCAAGAGAGAGAGAGAGAGAGAGAGAGAGAGGTATTAAGTGAGTGGGCTTAATAGGTCATAAGAAAAGGTGGATCTTACGAGGCATCTGAAGCTCTTCGGCTGCAATGGGTGGTCGGGAGTTTAGGAAGATGGTAAGAGTCTCCCGACGAATGTCGTTTAATGCCTGTCTATACACTGTCCGGTACAATGGTTTCACTTGTGTTTCGTCTGAGATCTCGTCGTTGTAGTCAAAGAGACGTTTTCTGACTCGCCTGTTTGGTGGCTAAGCTCTAGTAAATATCTGCAAGGAGAATTCCTTTGGTATCTGAAGCTCTTCATATGCAAAGGGTGGTGATTGGACTCCAATAACGGCATTCGAGGGTCGGGAGTTTAGGAAGGTGGTTAAGAGTCTCCAAACGAATGTCGTTCAATGCCTCTCTATATACTGCCCGATCCAAAAGTTTTACTTGTGTTTGGTTCGGATCTCGTCAGTGTAATCAATGAGATGTTTGCTGACTCGCCTGTGACGTGGCTCAAGCTCTAGTAAATATCTGCATGGGTTATTCTATATGCAAAGGGTGGTGAGTGGACTCCAATAACGGCATCATAGGGTCGGACGTTTAGGACGATGGTAAGAGTCTCCCGATGAAAGTTGTGTAATATACGTTTCCTACGCTAGGTTAGATTAGATTAGGTTTCTGTGGCAATCGGTTTAGCCCACTCTCTTAAACCATGTCGGTGCGTTGGGATACCACTGTGTAACACGGGAACACGTTTAATTTTTTTCATGCAACCAGTTAGACTTTCTTATGAAACTTAGGTTTTAGCCCAACACCAAATAGTTCCGCAAGAGAGTCAAAATAGTTCCGTGAGAGAGTCCTAACATCCTTGCTCTACTCCCAGCTAAGGCTGAAAAATAACAGAGGAAGGGTTCTACTGTTTCTTCGTCTTCCTCGTCCCTACAACTTCTGAAGCATTCATGGGGAAATACTCGTAGCCCAAAGGAGTGCTTTCATAACAGCCAATGACCGGCAACACGCGCAGAGCTGGGACCTTCGATGTGTTCTCGTTTGAAAGGTTGAGCAATTCTCCTGATCTTTTCTTATCTATTTGTGGTCAAATTTTTTCCGACCAACGGCTAAACTAGCCCTGTCTACTACACTGACCTCGCTTGTTTTATGCTTTCAAAGCCTTAGACTCTCAGACGACTGAAGTTGTTGATGTTGTAGTAGCAAGAACATTTCTCATAAATGTACGGGGAATGCCCCTGGAGTGACAGTCCTTGACCAAATATAAACCCGGTCGTTCCGGTAGTTAAGAACTGACTACCGTGGGAACGAATTCTTCGAGTCACTTCAATCTTAGACTATTTATAAGTTTTGGATAACTTTGGATGTGCTTAGTTGTGTGCAATGGACGAAGATGCTAGTCTTTCTCCAAAGTGTAAGAATCTATGATTTATTACAGACTACATGACATAAGATAAGTTCTGGCGTTACTGGATCACACGCTTTGCGAACTGGCAGCTCTTTTGTTGACTTCAAACCCTTCACACTCCGAGAAACACACGGAAGTGACCTTATAAGACTAACCAATTGGTTGACCTTATAAGAGTAACCAATTGGTTACCAGCCTCGATTTAATTTTATATGAATCTAAAAACTACGTAATAAAGAAAACACGTTTTTTTTTTGTTCAAAATTAGTTTTATTCATCAACGAAATTTCCATCAAAAACAACGCCATCGTTCCGGCACCGCTCTGCTTTAAAATAGGCCTCAGTTTCAGCGATAACCGCATTCGAGCGGAATTTTTTACCGGCGAGCATTTTTTGTTGCTGGTAAATCTGACGAATACAGTGGATGTGGGAGCAATTCGAAGTGCAATTCATGTAGTTTTGCCATTGTTTTTATAACTTTTACACGGAACGTTGTCTTCGTTGCCTTGATGAAACAAATGAGCAAACGCGCCACCCACTTTAAACAGAGCTTTCTCATAGTCAAATGCTTATGCAATAGTAAGACAACGCATTTTTTTGATATCTTTACGATGCCAGCTAACTCACGCAACTTCACCTTCTTCAACATTTAAAACGGTTTTGTGAATTTTTTTGATGTTTTCTGGTGTTACCGCCTCATTTGGATGTCCACTGCGTTGTGCATCCTCGGTGTCCCTACAAGTTAAGTCCGCTATAGATATGAAATTATAATATTTTTTCTGATGAAGGTAGATTTATTTTATAATGTAAATATTAAAGAACAAAATTTTAAATTTACATTCGAAATAGTTACTATTGCTTTTACCCAAGCCTTCAAATAGTTAGGCCATATAGCTATTGCAGCATTCATGGTTTCCATGGATATTGGCGTCGCTGCTCGAACCAAAGACTGTTTGAGACTCTCCAAATTTCTGTGAGGTCTTCAAGAGGCCTTCAATTCTGATCACAAACTGTAGTCCAATGGATTCAGATCTGGACTTACAGACGGCCAATCTTCGGCAGCTATGAACATAGGAATATTGATAGGAATATTTTAACCACAGCTGTGTGGTTTTTGCCTTATGGGCTGGAGTGGAAGATTTAACGCCACTCATTGAAAAGAGTACTGCTCAACTGCCTGACCACGCCTTCTAAGAAATCCTCCTGGCACACTTTTGCTCCCTTTTTCACAGAAATTAAGAGATGTAACTCCTTTACACTCCCCACCAAATCATTGCGGAGGCACGGAGGCGGAATGGTGGCCACGCTGAACTCTTGGAACAACATTTTTTGCGTCTTTAGAAGTTTTAGCATAGATTTTGTTGATTTGCTCATTAAAAACTTCTTCAGCAGTGAAAATTTTCTCATCTGTGAAAAAAATATTTTAATGGCCGTTGGCCGCGTGTCACCGAAGAAGTTGCTGGCATCTGTCGAGTCTAATTTTCTTCAAGCTTCTTGTCAAAAGGGCGACGGAAGACTTTCATGTGGAGATCATTTCTAATTAGTCTTGGCATAGATCTGGTGGATACATTCATTTCCCTGGAAATGATTTTCTGCTTTCTAAGGGAATATCTGCGAACTTTTTCTCGAACGTCTTTTATGGATGCACTGGAATGCGATTTTCTTTAGCTTCCCCTATACCTTGAGGTAGTATTAAGATATTATATACGACTTCATCCACTCTAGGAAAATAGAATGTAAACCAGTATTCTTGAATTGCAAGCTAGTAAAACCTGTTGGGAAATTCTATCGAATGCTTTCGAAAAGTCGCTAAGAATTGATGACCTTCTTGAAAGACAGTAAATAAC